>JAHTMV010000058.1:503279-724606 GCA_022315185.1 Agaricus sinodeliciosus | reverse complement strand
TCCGACGCGATGTGCCATTCTGTGGACTTTTTGTCGGGCAATCAGAGCTTCGCGTTTGGTTGTGATTTGGCGATTTTGCACGAGAATAATTAAGTGAGTCATTTATTGTACGTCACATAGTATCATGACTTCATCATAGACGTGTGGATGGTGTGTGAGATGAAAGTGCTTTTCTATCAAGTGTGTGAGCCTGTCACCTGGCGGTTTAAATGGTGTTTTAGCATTTGCTTGTTCATTTTAGATTTCGAGATGATCAAAGCGATGTAATGACGTCTGAGAGGTTTTCCCTGGGCTGCCATATAACATCCAACACGTACATGCCATCATTGTGAGTAACGAGAGAGTGCATGGAAGGTCTCGGACCATCTTTCGGGGAAACACGGAAGGCATTTAATGTATGAAGGTTCTCACGATCGGTACTATGCTGATATCAACGCCTTTGAGCGTTAAGTGGGTTGACTCCCATGTGAGAGAAGCTAGAGAGGGAATCAGGAATGGATACTGCATGTTGCGTGGCGGTCTACGAGAGAGAAGATGGCACTGCTGTGCCATATGTGGAACGTTTGCGGTCAGGAGCAATGAACCGGCGTCCTACAATCTATTCCCGAGCAAGCAGGTAATAAAGCGGCAGCCATGAGTACGTGTTATATGACCCCGTAAGTGTGCGGTCTGGACCTGAGAAGAAGAACGCGGGCCCAGGCCGAAGACAGCTCGTGAGTCAGGGTGACGATTCGATGTCAAGCGGCAAGGAATGATTTGGGATGAGAGTTCTGAGGTACTGGATGGAGGTGCTAGGGACATGGTGTGGGGTGGCTTGCATGGGCTGTTGGTATAGCATAGTTGGACAGGTAACCAGCTGCAGCTTCTATCAGTGTAATCGGCAGGGAATCTAGGAGGGCGCGATGGCGCGGAAAGTGAATCTTATGTAGCTACAGTGTTTGGGATTGAGAGGGTGAACGGGGTTGATGTAAAAAAAACATAGGTTTTTGTGAATGAGAATCCACCATGGCTGTGGGCGCATGATCTACTTTGGTCTTTTGAATGAGTAATGTTGCGACGCTGAGGGGTAGGCGTACGGTTAGGGTTAAATAAGACGCTTTCAGGAGCAGTCATGGAATTAACAAAAGTACATGATCGAACTATGCACTGCATTCTTGCGAACTTATTCAATAGTCTTGTAGAACGGTATTGTGACTTCACTTTTCTGCCTAGGACCTCAGGTAAGCGGTGGACTCGAGGTACAGCGGGTTGGATAGGTGGGTCTACTTGCGGACGCCGCTAGTGGGTTTCCTGGGAAATAAAGTATTCTAGGACGAGTGAGTTAGTAACGAAGAGTGAGAATCTCATGGTATCGACGTGTGCTGGAAGGTATGTAGTTCGAGTGTTTGTGATTATTGTGTCGATGAATGAAGGGCAGTGCGAAATTATTGTTTCGTCTTTTCATGGCCCGGGATCGCGCCATTCGGCGCGTCAGAGAAAATGGACCTGGTTTGGCAGAGTGTAATTGAGACAGATGGGTGAGGTCATTGAACATAATTCGGTTCGGGGCAGTCCGAATTCGGACCGAGTTTGTGACCCACGATCGCCGGGGAATTAATTGAGAAGGAGGGTCGGAGCATAGTCCAAAATAATTTCAGGAATTCGCCGAATGGTGCACATCCTATCCCTGTGCAAGTTAGACCCCACATTATATTAGCGCTGATGTTTCTTACAAAATACACAGGCAGCTGTTCACCGAGTTAAGTATGATTGCTGATGTAGCATATAATGGATGAGGTCATGAGTGCCAGTGACTGGCTTCAAGTGTGTTAAGCCGCTCTTGGCTTACATCAAAGTCTCATCATTCCGTATTAGGGTACTTAATGATCATAGGCCATGTGTAATTTGGTATATAAGACTAGAGCGGAAGATGGTGAATGTTACGAGTTTAGTTTCCTGGTTGGTGGGAAGGGTGGGTCTGTGTGGGTTGTCTCTCTCTTTCTTGGCGGGGAATAGGCCTGCGGCGTCGTAGTCGAGTACTTCTCCCGGCGCTATCCGCTGGTAGTGGAGGATGTCGTCGTCCGGCGCTTGCGACGGGACTCTTTCACGTGCGCAATGGGATTACCAGGAAATTCGAGAGTGAACCTCCTCTGAGGTAAACACATTAAGGGGTAGGCCATGCATATCTTTGGCGGTTAATTTCGTGGTAGCTTTTTTGTTGGCGCTATTTGTGCACGCCTAAAAGAAGCGAGGGTATTCAAGGTAAGGCGATAAAAACGTATAAAAGCGGCAAATAAAAGCGCTTGTTCTAGCAATTTGCGGTCCCGTCGATTTGATTAAAGAGCTGGCGGTCCTGCAGATGCCGTATATATAATTGACTGAATTAAATAGTCTGAAAACGGGAAAAAAACACGCTGAGATTTATCTAGACATAACTGAATGTGAGCCTAATTGTGGGTTAAAATCTTGTCCATTTGGTCTCGTTTCAGGCTTGTTTGCGTAGTTTTGTTGTCGCGAGTTGTAATGCGGAAGTTAGGGAAGATAAGTGCGAAAGAGTGGATTTCAAAAAGAAGTAGTTAGAGCTTTGCCAAACGTGTGTGGTCTGATTGTATTTTTGGCGGAGAAAATTATTTTGTCTGTTTGGCCCTGTTTTGCAGGGTTTCAAGCGCTGGGACGTTCTTGAGCTCCGTTAATATCTGGATGTGTTTGGGTGAAGTGCTTGCCTTGATCGGCGCTGACTATTGGTAAATGCGACAGCGTTGTCCTCCGCAGTCTCCGTTTCTTGTTTTTGTAGTTTCTTTTCACTTAGGTCAGATTGTTTATGTCGCTCATAGGCACGGTGCGCATGGTATAAGTAGGCACTGTCATTCCTTTCATGAGTGTGTCTTACTAATCGGAGTTTTCTTCGGTGTTTGTTTGTTTATGCCGTGGTTTAATATTTCAGTGAGTCGCCAGTTAAAGATGCTGAATGAGTTTGATGCAAGTTCCAATCATGGTAATGCTCGCTGAGCCAGACCGACAAGGCGACGGTGAGGTCCTTGCCATGTATTGGAGTCCATACTCTTCACGGGATCATATCACTGTATATTCTAGAGCTGCGATGTGATAAAGACCGGTTGTCGGTCTTGGAAGACGGGACAATCGAAATGCTACCTTCTATTTCTAGACTTTTAGTTAGTTGAGGGTGCCGTCGCGATAGCATCTCGAAGTCAGGGACACGACCCAATTATAGTCATCGGACAATCGAATAAATAAAGGTTTGAGCGGTTGGGGCAGACCCTTGTCTATCCAAGTTAGAGTGCGGTTGGGACACCCAAATAAGCGTGAAGTCGCCCACCTGTGAGGACAGTCCCCGGGGTTCCCGGGCCGGTACTGTAATTTAAAATTAGAAATACGGGGTTGTGAGGATCGCGTACTGGGACGAGAAAGGCGTGAAACTATCACGTAGGATGAGTCAAGTTTCTCATACGGGGGTCACTCCGGAAAATGCCCACCGAGTCGCACTGTACTCGAATGAGCCTCGCAGTGTATTATTAGAGGTCCCAATGAATTCCAGAACTAGACCGTGCCTACCTGACAGTCAGCAATTGCAATCCTACTGAGTCGGCAATAGCAATAAATGAAAGTGAGTTTATGGAACAGTAGTAGAATTGATTTAACCCTATCACATCTTTTTGGAGAGGCAACCGTTGACAGACTGATCTTTGGCATGATGGAATGCTTGGGAAGCGAAGTGCACGGCGGGGCATATGCGCTGAAAATGTGGGATTGTGTGGGGATAAAGAGGATTGGAGACAACTAATGGCAGGAGCGGGACTGCGGGGCAGAGTAAACACGATTACGCAGTCGAGCCTGAGCGGGGACTCAATCATCATTTCGTCATGTATCACTACATCTATAAATGAGTTGAAACGTGCTTGGAAAGGCGCCAGCTCTGTTTTACTAGTACAAGTCTGAATAACGCTATAAGGCTCAATTTGTGTTTTGAGTCGCTCAAAACACTGTTCAAAACAGGCCCCGTTTATCCAGGTACCGGAAATCACATAGGATCTAAGGTTGAGAATGAAACATTCAGACCGAGTTCATCTAAAGGAGCACCTGGAACTCACGCCACAAGAAATGTCAGTGGCAAGTCAGGGAGTCTGAATTCGCGCTGTGAATGATGGGTTTTGACTTTGTGGCCCATGACCCGGAGTGAATTTGTTCAGAAAATGGAAGACACGAACTCCGTGGACTTGTATTGGAAGACGGACGTGGGGGCCTGGAATGCTCGAACTTCAAAGAAATTTTGAAGTTCCCTTGGCAGAGTGTTTCAAGCGCACTTTGACATATAATGGAGAGAACCGAAGAAACCCATTCGGACATTGATCGTAGTGCAGAACAATGGGGTGCGTAAACGTACTCGATTGACGAAAATATCAGGAGCCAGCGGAAGATTACTGGTAGCAGCGGCTCTGAAGAGGGAGCAAATGGCTATACCGAGTACGAGATGTGGCTACATACCCCAGCATTGGACATCGCAGGATTCTGTGGTCAAAGGGAACTCGTTGGAACGAAACGGATGAATCAAGCGTAATTCTTACAGATACTATCCCGAGGGTACGGATCAAGTACGCGCGTCATCAAACATCTCAGAGGCGTTGGCTCCTTCAAACAGTTGGCAGACAGGCGCTAATATGCATGGAATTGTTTCCCCCGAGTGCAGGTATGACATACATCTTCAAGTTCTTAGGTGATTTCTTGTCCTACAATTGGGTCAAGATCTGTAAAGACGTTTGATCTACAGCAATTCAGTCCTCGAAGGTAGAATGACCTTTTGCGTAATCCAATGATTTGGATTCTCCTCCGCCATAGTATCCTGTTGAAATTTGTGAGTTTGATTGTTGAAAGCAGCGTTTCCACTGAGCTGTTGACGGTCGTCGAGTTCTTGGCAGTACGGACCCGTATAACTGATCAACTCATCTAAATCAAGGATGGCTGTCATACTTGATATACAAGTCCCAGGTAAGTCCATTTTTTGGGTCTTGGCATTGCAGGACATTACTGTGAGAACGAATGTGTGAAAGTAGCCACAGTTGTTGCGGATCACGATATTGACCTGCTCATCCATGCACAGAACTGCAGCGCGCGATAGATGATATGCCTCATAAACTGGCAGATAATAGCTATCAATCACTGTACGCTGATAACATCCAATAATAGTCGACTGGGGTGATATAACAGGTGGTAAGGGCCCGATTACAACTTACTACCAAAAATATGCCATGCCAACACAAGCACGACACTCCCGAACTGATTAATTGATTAAGAAAATGTTCCCGCCTCACCCTGCAGAAACCGGGTGCAGGGGCACGTCGGGCTGTACTTGATGCCTTATCGCATTCCCTCACCCAGCAGTACGACGTCGGTCCTTTAGGATACGCGAACTTTATGTTTGCAAAACCGTATCAAAATCCGAAAGGTATAAAAGGATTCCTGACGAGAGGTAAGAAAAATCAGTTCGCTATTCAGTCATGGTCGGCTTCGGTTCCTTCGTTGCACTCGCAGTTACTTTAGCTGCTCCCGCTGCCGCATTCCCAGCACATCTTTCGTTGGCTGGCTTGTCGAGGGAACAATTGGATGATGCCATGAGTAGCTACGGTAAATATTCAAGACCGCCACCACCCCCTGGCCCCCTCGCATACGGCGGTGTTAAGCTGGTCAACGATGCCGATCATCCTTTCATGGCTCCGGGCAAGGGTGACATCCGTGGACCTTGCCCGGCTTTGAACACTCTCGCCAACCATGGTGTACGTATCAATTCTTCGAGCTTGCTTCTCGCTAACGTCTGACCGTAATTCACAGTACATCAGCCGCAATGGTATTGAGTCACCTTCTAACATCGTCCATGCCGCTATGGAAGGTCTGTGCTTTCATTTTTTCCTTCATGTTCATTCGCTGACTTTGGGCAGGTTTCAACATGAACATGACTTGGCCAAGTTCACCTGCTACGCTGCCTTCATTGTCAACGGAAACCTGGTCACTGACTTGGTCAGTATCGGTGAGAAGTCCCCGAAGACTGGACCCGACCCAGCAGATCAACCCGCTACTATCGGTGGTTTGAACACACACAACGTATTCGAGGGTGACAGCTCCATGACTCGAGGTGAGATTCGCGCATCACCGCAGATATCCCTGATCGCTTGGCTTACTTGGTCTCTAGCTGATTTCTATGATGGTGGCGATGTCGAGTCCTTCAACGAGACCCTGTTCCAAGGAGTATGTTGTTCCATACATGTTGACGTTTCAGGCATCTGATCATGTCACAGTTCATTGAATACAGCTACAGGTTCGGTGGTGGAAGGTACAACCTTACCGCCGCTGGCGAGTACCGCCTCAAGCGTACGCTTGACGGTATCCAACACAACCCGACCTTCACCATCGTCGCTCCTCGACTCTTCTCTGCTTACTCCGAAGCCGTCAACCCCATCAACTTGTGGGTAGATGGACGCCAAGACGATGGTCAGCTCAGGCTCGACCATGCTCGCAGCTTCTTCGAAGCCGCACGTTACCCCGACGACTTCCACAGGGCGGCACGCCCCATGAGCGCTGACAACGAGGCCGTCGTGCATGCTATCCACCCCCTTGAGCCAGGAGCCAACATCGCTGGTGTTAACACTTACACTGTCGATCGTAATGCGCCAAGACTTGACGACAAGTGCGGCATCTTCGAGTACCACGTCAACCACACCTTGCGCATGCTCTACCCCAACCCAACCGGTAACTTGTTGGACGCCATCAGGGCCAACATTCACTACTTCTACACCTCCATCCAAGCTAGGGGCTGCACGGAAATCTTCCCCTACGGTAGATTCGAGGACGGTGAAAGCAATACTTACTATGCGTTCCCTGATTTCCCCGAGGTCGATCTTCCGGAATACGGAACTTTCCCCTACCCCCAGTCGAGCCCCTTACATACACTGACGCCCCCGCACCCGAGTCACCTGAAGAACCTTCTGCCTCCATGCCCGCTGCCTCCATGCCTGTTGCCACTGACGCCCCCGCCCCCGCCCCCGCATCCACCGACGCGGCACCACCTGCAGCATCAATGGCTGTTCCCGTAACTCCCAGCGACTAAAGACCCAGTTGGCATGTATCTTCTGTAGATTTTTCAAATATTTTTGCGACTGTTAAAATAAAGTAAACCTTGAGTGTGTCGTTAATACCTTTGAGTCAGTGTCTGTAAGTTGGCGCTGCATATTACCTAGATTTGTCCTCCATCCGACTTCAGAAGCCGGCGACACTTTCGAACTCTTCTCTGCTCTTCTCCTGAATTCTCTTTTCCCGTTCTTCGCTGTTTTTGTTGGACAGCACAAAGCGAATGGAACTGAGGAGCAAGTCCAATATTGCGCATGACAAGCAAAAATGATGTGCAAGCGGGCGTGTACACTCAGGCTTTACTCTCTTCTAAAACCGAGAGGGTTCTCGTTCGTTGGAACAAGAAGGATAATCGGCACTTGATAAATTCGAGCTAAAGAGCGGTAGTAGGTGAGCAGGTGAGACATTCAAGATGTGTTGAAATGAGAGATGAGGAAGGGAGCAGGAAGCGCGAAATCGGAGGATATGACACTGTCATCTGCGTGGTGTGCCGAGCTGGGGGTAAACGGTAGCATTCAAGTACAGAATCTTACCGGGAGATGTACAAGTCGTAGTTTCGTCGTTGGCAAAGGCTAGAGAGATGCTTATCGAAGATGCGGTAGCTGGTCCGTATAGAACGGTAGCCGGCTGGCTCAAAGTCGGAGTCGGAATCCGGAATCGAAAGTAAAGTAGGAATGACATTCCTGAGTGCGGATGATGTTGCTGCTGTCGAATTGTCTGAATTGATGCGAGTCTTCAACGGCATCACTGTGAGTGAAAAATATTGATGGCACAGATCATCTGTTTTAATATCGCCTTCTGTCAATGGTACCCGACACCTACTCGGTCCCACACCGCTGTATCCCCAAGCCTGTAACCCAAGACTACTCGACAGTCTCAGTTCATGACTCGACAGAATGGTGTGTATGAAGTCGAAGCTCCACGGTCTCCCTAACCTTCCCTGTCGGTTGTGATGCATGTGATGATCATGAGGAAGGCATCTTCAAATCTAATTGGTCTTCATTCTGGACTGTAAATATTGATACTCTCGACAAACTAGTCCCTTTCAGCAGATGTATAACTATCATGTGTTTATTGTCAGGAGAAAGAGAACCTAGACAGCTATAATGCTTCTAGGATGTCACGTATTGTAGTTTCACTGGCGTTTTCCAGTATGCGCGGATATTTGCATTTCCTACTATCTTGGAAGTTATCTATTCACTGATCATATAAATTGCATTTGTTCGCTGTTGTACAGCTAAAGTTAAAAATCCCTTATAAAGTTTACGATGAGTGATATCTCACAGGCTTGATGGTCAAATCTTGAGAATAATTCTGCCAGTGATTTTCCCTGCTTCTAATTCTGAAAACACCCTGTCGAAGAGGATAAGGATATGCTTTTGCAGATGGATATGGCCAACTGACATATTCAGGTCCTCCAAGCCACGGATCTCATAGTGGCATTTGACTTTGCCACGGGCAACAATCGCGAGCAACTCCTCAATATCGAGGCGAGAACTGTGTGAAAGCGATCAGATGTTTACCAATAGTGCGGGGGAAAATAGTTACCCAACAAGCGTTCCGATAATATTGAGGCCCTAGCATGTAAAACTGAATCTTAACAGATAGCTACAGAAGCCAAAAGAAGAACCTTAAGGACAATCAAAGCGATGGGGATACCCAACGGTGCTAATCCACCAGGCATACCGATGCACATAATCGTTCCAGTAGGCCTCAGATACAAGGCAGCTTGGAAATATGGTTGAGGCTAAAATGCGTTCCGCTCACCCGGAGTAATGGCGGTATCAAAGAATGCCTACGTTTCCAGTGGCGATGACAGCTGCGTGGGGACCAATACCCCCAGTTGCTAACCGCACGTCGGCGACTAAATCTTTGGAGTCTTTGAAATCAATCCATTTCTCGGCACCGAGACTAAGCGTTAGTTTTTTCTTGTCTTCTCCGGTATCTATCATGGGGTAAGAGCTGCCCGTAACAAGAAAGATAATGAATTGACCAATGGCAATGACGCGAAGACCCTGCGCTACCGCAAACTGAACAGCTATAGACAAAAATCAGAGAGACGTCTTCACTACGAGACGCAATGAATAGATACCTAAATGCCCCAATCCACCTCCAGCACCAGGAATAGCAACCCACTGCCCCATGCGACCGCCTAAGTTCCTGACGGCTTTATAAACGGTCACTCCCTGGTAGAGGGGTTATTTCAAGATGCAACTCCTTAACAGAAGCAAAGAACGCCTACTGCGCAGAAGAGAGGTGTGGCTCCTGCGCTGTCAATGCCGTCCGGGATTTTTGATACGTAGTTAATGTAGGAGAGCTGAAGTCAAAAGGAAGTTTGCACAAAGATTTCGGAAGATGGCAGAGAGATTGACTGACAACATATTCTTGGAAAGTGCCATGAATTTGGTATCCATGAGTCAATTTCCCTGTATCAGAGATGCATACTGGCCAATGTAATATGGGTCTTCATTTAGATTGGCCCCAAGCTGGCACACTCACAACTTTCTTTCCCAGAACGACACATTTCACATCTATTACCTTCGTCAGATCCAAATAGTTAGAGCTCGGGATGATACATACGTTTCGCAAATTTTAGCGATGTATTTCAGCCCAACTCTATCGCCTATCCTGACAATTGGGTCCTGCGTATGCTCACCAATAGCCACGACTACTCCTACACCTTCATGCCCTCCTACAAGCGGAATATTTGGGGGGGACGTATCCCTACTTTTTATGTTCAAATCCGAATGACACACGCCCGTATATTCCATCTTGACCAAACATTGACCAGGCTTGAGTTCATGGGGTTGCGTAACGGGCCACTCTTTCTCGATGCGATATTCCCCCTTCCGTTCATATAGAACTGCCGCCCTCTGAGTCTTGGGAATCTCGAATTTCGACGACATGGTCTGAAAAGCCAAAACAAAATCTTCTGTGGGCGTCGTCGTTGCCAGCTGCAGCCAAGCTCCTGTCTATATTCCTCTGGAAAAAGCAAGTGTGCGAAGTCACTCCATCTCCAATGTATGAACCTTATAAGTAGCTCGACTTGTCTTTCTTGAATGCGCGAGTTCCCGTTTGATGAATTTGGCCTGAAACAACCTTGGTGGGAAAACTCCATGGGGTTTTCTGGTTGTCCCGTGATGATAGCATGTGCTCAGAAGCACATGGTTGGCGCCACTAGGTAGCATGCTTGATAATGCACTTTTGAACATGTGGCGAAGACGTCGGAGACTGTTGATGGTAATCTTTATGCCGGCAAACACAATGTCGGACGTGTGCGAGTCGAGAAATTTCTCAAAAACGTCAGGAAATTGAAAACTTGAATACTAGAGTTCATAATTTTTAATTTGAGCTGAACCGGGACTCTATGAGAACCGTTCGCGTCTATACTGGCTCAACGACGATCAGTATCCAAGCTTCCACCTTTGCAAGTACTTGGAGATCTCAGGGTTATGGAACATAAACCAAGCCCCGGATCCAATCAAAATCGCTGTCAACGCCAGAGTCAATATCTTTTTCCTCCTTGACATTCGTCTCCTTTCGATCCAACCCTCAAGCCCAAGACCGGTATAATCCTCCCAATTTACTCTACGCAGCCATAACCAGAACAATATAGTCGGACTGCGTGACGTTCGATCAGTCCCAGTGCTCTACCGTATCATATATAGCGATGAACGTACCCAGGAAAAATGTTTGTTATTTTCCCGGTTCCTCCCACACGATACCAGGAGTGACAGCCAGTGAAAACAGAAGCAGAGAGACGTTTCTGGATTTTCTCGTTATAGGCATCCGTGGCTTCGGTTTTAACTTCCATTGTGACGACCTTGCGTTGAATGATAGGTGTAATAAGCTGAATGATATAATCGGCCTGCGATGAGACGAAAATTCCGTTCAAAGAAACTGATATAAGTCGCTCAAAATAGACGCACTTGACATTCGTTCGTAAAAACCACGGAGGTATGACCATTCGGTATTAGGGCCTTTCCCCCTTATCAGACAGACCATCTTTAGAAGAAGGGATTATGAGAAAGACGAACCAAGTATGGTGTAAAAGTTGGGTAAGTCAGGATAAGAGGTACCCAGATAACTCTGCGGTCCATCTTTCTTTTCAAAATATTCTTGAATTGTTCCGCTCCGGCCTCGTACGTCTAGAGGGAATATATCCTGCAATCAATGTTATAATTTTTTTTCAAAGTGAATTACGTGTGAGAGAGTGGGCTTACAGCGGCGAAGCCGGTAGCAAAAATGATGACATCGAAGGGAAGTCTATCACCTGGGACGGAAGTTTGAATAGGTGAGTAAACATGGGGTAAATCACACGTACCCTTCTTGGTGACAATTCCATCAGCTACAAATTTGTCAATCCCATCCCGAATCAAACTAAGATTGGGTCTGTGCAAGGCATCAAGAAGCCCGTATCGAAATGACACGCTTGCATCCCATGGCTAGAACGCATCTTGAGAAGATCCGGCGCGTATCGCATTGCGGGAAGTATGAAAAACTCACGGAATGTGGGAATTAGTTGATCGCGGTATTCCTCGGGAGCATTTGCTTTTACATAGTTTTCCGACGTCTACCACATACTTTCGTGAGTGCTTTGTTGTTTTGAAGGGGTGACAACTTGCCTTGCTAAAAATACGACGCAATATAGGGTAGCCGGCGAAGATCATCAGATAGAGGAAGTCTGACTAACGAGACGGCAGTTTTGTTAGGGAGCTGCAGAATGGTAGAGACATGGGTATATGTACTTGACAAAAAGTCAGGAAACGGGAGAATCGTTGAACGAGGGGTACATTGCGGAAGACCCAGCGGTGGAATTTCGAGTATTCAACGCGAACCTATCGAGGGTGTGACACGTGTAAAGTCACAAGGACAATGGACGTACTGGCGGCACGAGCCAGTTTGGAGTTTTATAAAATTCTGTAACCTGTACCGTAGGGTCTTCTGTAATGCAGGGAACCAGCTGTGTCCTGAAAGAAAACAATGGAATCAGGAGGGGCCTTTCAGTCAACCGACAAGAACCTGGCATACGCTGACGCCCCAGAGCCGATGACAGCAACCTTCTTATTCTTCAAATCAACTTGGGGATTCCAACGAGCGGAATGCCACGTTTCTCCTTTGAACGACTCTAGGCCGGGTATATTTGGGTATCTCGGAACGCCAAGGATACCGATAGCAGATACTACCACTTCCGCATCGAAAGTATTTTCTCGCCTGTGAGAACATCTTCGAGATCGATATGATACAGTTTCGCGACATCATCCCACATTGCGAAGGATACTTTCGTGTTGAGTCTGATACGAGGATAGAGGTCATATTTGCGAGTCAACCCTACCCAATAGGCTTGTATATCGGGAGAGTATCCATGAGAATGGGACCAATCATGGCTGTCTGTGGAGAGGGAAAACCACACCATAGCGATGTCAGAAGAACATCCCTAAGTAGATTCAATGAGCCAGCAATTGTTCTTCTGCACGAAATGACGTACAGGGTAAGTGTTGTCCTATTCGCCTCATCAATCATTCAGGAAGGTCATATTGCAGAACAGTATTGTGCGCACTCTCCATGTTCCACCAACGTCGTGGCCTTGTTCAAAGATCTGCAAACGGGAAAATGAGCGCCGGTGGCAGAAAAAGAAGGGATGGAAACGAACAGTAAAGTTATCGTAACCTAGCTGCTGCTTGAGCTTGATCGCCAAACTCAAACCACCAGTGCTTCGAACGGATGAAGATCATCAAGCGCTGAGAATAAAAGATACCACATACCCAGCACCAATAATGGCAACACGCGTTTTGGAAGCGCCGTTGTACTGAGGCATCGGGGTGACGCGGTCGGAAAACTTCGAACGAGCACATGTATATTGCTTTTAAATGTCTCATGGCATGAGACAGGGGGCTGTCAACTGAGAAGCAACAGCCCCCGGAATATCCCTATAAACAGGTATGGACAATTATTATCATAGTCCTATAATTACTTGATTAGTAGTGGATGACTTCCCGCAGCATCTAGGCACCTGTGCCTGTCGAAACCGTCCCCTAATTAGAGGGATCAAAGGGGGTCGTATGTGTAGCGTCGGCTACCACTTTCGCCTCTTGTGTCTATTTGTTTATCTTATCTCTCCTCGGTAAATAGATCACTCAGTATATAAACGAGTATGCATGTATTTAGCAGGTAGACTTTCTTGAATTGATAGTACATACCTGTCGATTCCTCCGCCACAAACTCTCTCGTGTAGCGTGACCACTCTCGCTACATATTTTCGACAGCCCCCACTATCCGCTTAAACTCTACTTGCTCTAAAAAGCTTATCTTTAAAAAACCTCGTAACGCCCCTTGGCACTTGGACGACCGCGGTCTGATCAAACCAGGTGATTCTCTTGTCACGCACTCGAAAACTCAACTATCACACCACCTTCAAAAAACTTGTTCTCCACATTGGCCATGTTGAGATACAATCTGCGTAGTCACGCAGTCCCCAAAAATCGCTCTGAGAGGGACCCCACCGGTGAGTCTATTTCTCAAAAAATTTCGGGAAGAAAATTTTTTGCACAGCCTCCGGGACTTCTCTCGGGGCGAGGACGGTGCGCTGTCACGGCCCCGATCGCGTGATGCCATCACGCTGCCCTGGAAGGGGACGGGGGACGGGACCGTCGCGCGCGTTGCCGTTGTTTGGCCGCTGTTTGGCCGCTGTTTGGCAGCGGCATGTTGATGGCATGGGGCCCGTTTGGTGCGGCCCGGGCTTTTGTGCGGCCCGAGCCTGGGGCTGTAACCAAACAAGACCAACGGCCACGTCAACACATCTTCCGAGTCGCCTCGCGTTGGTTTTGTCGACGCGTTTTTGCTCTCACCACCCTGTGCCACTTGAACTGGTCTATGGCGTCACCCTGCCTAACCGGTCAAGCAGCTCTAGTGGGGGTAACCTACCGAGGCTCCGCTCTGTCGTCTTTCACTACCTGTGCAGCTGGTATATGGCACCACCCCTGCCCAAGCAGCTCTAGTGGGGGTAACCTACTGAGGCTCCGCTCAGTCATCTCTCTCCCCTGCTTGTTCCCCTGGCTTGATGTAACCCTGCTACATTGATGATGGCCCGTACGAGTCCGAGTAATGTTTTAAATGGAAAGTTGGGAGAGATTTGGCTGGAATTAGTGTTGCCTTCGAAGTGAGGTGACCTCGATTTCGCTTCGATTCGATTCGAAAATCCCTGACTTCGGTCACTTCGGTTTATTTCGAATCGAAGTGAGTTCACCTCGGATTTCAATCCCATCATAAAAAATGTGACATCATTGATATGACGCGTCACTGAGGGTAGTCACTCACCACCCGTTTGCGCCTGTCTTAAATGCGAATATCCTACCACCCATCTTTCTTTCCCCTCGATTTCGTACCTGTGGCTAGGGTGCATTCAATCAATGGTTTTTTCGGCTGTTTCTGCTGCATTCGACCCTCGAAACAAGTGTGCTTTCCCTTTGAGAGCTACGATTATCGTTAGGAATGAGTGGGCTTACAGCGAGTCCACTGTTCCTTCTGAGAGAATATTCTCATCAAGCAAAGAAACATCCACTCTTCGGCGGACCGGCTGACCCCAAAACTGATGGAAGCACTGTAGGTTCTCAAGTTTTGAAGTTCTATATAAACAAGAGAAATTGAATTTTATGAACCACTGGGGTGTATCTCAGGAAGTGAACTACAGCATTTCAGGAGTATTGACTGATGCTGCTCTATGTGAGCTAAGCAAAGCTGGTGAATGGGAGGTTCTTGAAGTTATATGTTGAAGAGAATGCTGCTATAAGTGGCAGCGCAGTATGGGAAGACTTACATTTGCATATCTTGAACTGCAAGCGGGTAAGCTTTGAGCAAGTAGATAGTAGTGCGAGTAGCTGGTTAGGCTGAGAGTGAGAAGGATAGAAACTTGGAAACTTATTATTATCGATAGACTACAGAGTTCTTATATACTATTACAAGATAGGGTTTAGGGTATAGCTAAAACAACTCATGAAATCATAGTGCCCTGTGGGCGTAGTCTACATGTGTATAATGCATGGAAGCACAGTCATAATGTGTATAATGCATGTATTTGAAACAGGAGTCATTCATACATTATACTGAGTGTAAAACTCGAGGTATTCATTTCAACACTCCTCTTTGAGTGGACTCACTGTTGCTTTAGATTAAGCATAGAGCGGAAAAGAGAGAATTTCACTTTTTCTAGATTTTTGGTTAAAACATCAGCAGGATTCTTTGATCCATCAATCCAATCAAGATTGATTTGCTTCTGTTCTAGGAGCTCTCAGATATAATGGAAGCGAATGTCGATGTGCTTTGATCGTTTCTCCTGAACTTCAGAAGTCGACCAGAATAGACTGCCCATATTGTCTCCATAGAGCATTGGAGTTTGTATCTCAAAACCAATCTTGGTCAGGAGTTGGGAGACCCAAACTAATTGTTGCAAGCAATCAGAGATAGCCATATATTCGGCTTCTATCGATGAAAGTGCAACTGTTTTTTGTTTACGACTCAGCCAGGAAATAGTTCCGTTAGCGATTGTAACAAAATTGCCGGTGATAGATTTCCAGTCTTCTGAATCAGAAGCCCAATCTGAATCGGAATAGGCTATGACACCTTGATTCGAGTTACCATCAAACTCAAGAACTATTTTTTTAGTGCCATTAAGGTACCTAAGAAGATGCATGCTGGTAGTATAGTGCTCTTTATTTAGAGTCACCATGTGTTGTGATAATTTTACAATGGCAAATGCAATATCTGGTCATGATCCGATCATAAGGTACATCAATGATCTGACCAACTGTTGGTACGTTGTTCTGAATCCATTGTTTGGTTTTTATCGGAAGTTTTGAACACATATCCTTTTGGTAACAGTGTTTTTTCAGATCCGGATTTGATACTGAATCGATCAAGGACCTTTTGGAGGTATTTCTGCTGATGCAAGAAGATTTTCTTGTTCTGACGATCTCGAGATATTTGCATACCGAGAAATTCTGTCATAACACCTTGATCACAACATTTCCATTTGGTTGAGAACTTTAGCTTCAACTCTTTGAGGAGCTGGGAGTTTTTCTTTCCCATGAAAGCTACATCATCAATGTAGACTAGCACGATGACAAGTTCACCCGTCTTCGGATGATGGTAATAATATACACCTGCATCAGATTTGCATCGGACAAAACCAATCTCAGTCATGCTGGCAGTTAATTGTTTCCACCAACTTAACCCGGCTTGCTTAAGGCTGTACAATGCTCGGCATAATCTCCAGACCTTATTTTCTTTGCCAGTGGTGTTACGACCTTAATCTTATAAAGACTCAGGTTGCAGACAAGTGACAAAGACTTGAGGGCGATGAGAGAGAAGAGTAAGGGAAGGATACGATTGGTAAAGCGTAAGGAATACAGCAGTACCTACAGGGTTTATATACGTAGAGGCAACTACCCAAGGTAACTAAGTATAGAACAGGACTGAGTCATAATACTCGGGGTAATGGAGTAAGTAGAGCAAGAACGTATGGACGTGGAGTAAAGCATATGGGAGTGGAGTAACAGTGAGACAAAAGATACTAGAAAGGAAAGGTGAAAGAAAAGTATAATGGGCAGGCATGAGAACGTGGAAAAACAAAAGAGCCTGAACGAGTGACCATAACCGGTGAAACCATAACAATACCCTCCGTTTAGGCTTCGTGACCACACGAAGTATCCTAGTCTGTGAAGTTAATCTCCATCTTTGCAGGTCGAACCTCGTATCCCAACTTGAAGAGGTTTCTTTCTGCTAAATTCTTGACTTCAGGGAACTTCCACTTGTGCGCAAGGTTTAGGATGTTAACCCATTCTTCGAATACGAGACTCGAATAGTCATCATATTTGGTGTTGTAGAAGATGAAGAGGAACACTTGGAATTCTGTGGCATTGGTGTCTTCAATGTAAGCAGGGTCTGCGGTGTTAAAGTTTCTGATGAACGTGTGATGGGGATCGTCATATCCCGTTAATTTTCTTTGCCAATAAATGGATTCTCTGGTGAAGAAGTATGAATGGATCCAGAAGCGCATTCCGTCTTTGGTTTGGACACATAAATCTGCTCCCCGAATTCTGACCAAAGCAGGTGTTTCATTGGTAGTGGATTGGAAAGGTGGAATAAAGGTCGAGATGTCGGACATTTGAAGGTGATTTGGAGGATGAAAGAGATTGACGATTGTTGTATACCAATTGGAGTGCTTTCACTGGGTTTTATATCCTATGATTGTGCTTTTTCGTACTCGTCTAGGATGTCCTTGGCATTCCCTAAGGCTGATTTTGGTAGCCATGTGTCTTCTTCGTTTCCGTAACCTCTCCAATGTACCAAATACTGGGTTCCTCTTCCTCGCTTCCTATGTCCTCGGATCTCTTCGATTTCATATTCTTCTTCTTCGTTTATGATATCAGGTGGCGGTGGAGTAGGGTGGTGTTGGCTGTCAAACTCGGGTTCGTGACATCGTGTGAGCAATGAAATTGGAATACATTGTGGATTGCCCAGGACTCAGGTAAGCGAAGCTTGTATGACTGATCTCCGACAGCTTCGATGATCTCGAAAGGTCCATAGCATTTGTTGTCGAGTTTCCATGATGGTCGGTTGGAATGAATGTTAACTGCTTCTAGCCAGACCTTCTCTCCGGGTGAGAACACTTTAGAGGTATTTCCGTGGTTTCCTTGGTTTCGCATAAGATCATTGTTCTCTTCCATTGCCGCTTTAGCTTCTTCTTGGGCTTTCACTAACTCCGATGAGAAATCCGCTGCCGCTGGGTTTAACGTAGGTATACTGTGATTTCCTTTCCATGGGTGGAATCCGTAATTCAAAAAGAACGGTGTGTTCTTTGTGGCAGAGTGGACTTTATCGTTGTAATGGAACTCCGCCGTAGGTAGCCATTTCGTCCAATTGTTCTGTCGATAGCTGATAAAATTCCGCAAATACATTTCGACTTCTTGGTTGATGCATTCCGTTTGCCCATCCGTCTGAGGATGATACGCCGTTGATAGGTTCCTTTCTATCCCCAATGATGCGCATAGCTCCTTCATGAATTTAGATGCGAACTGCGGTCCTCTGTCACTGATGATTCTTCGGGGGATTCCGTGGAACCTCCAGACCTCCGATTTGTATAGATGCGCTAATTCGATTGACGTGAGAGTCGTAGTGGTGGGAACAAGGTGGATCATCTTTGAGAACCGGTCGACAATAACAACAATAGCATCTTTGCCTTTAGACTTAGGCAGAGGTCCGATCATGTCAATAGAGATTTCCTGCCAAGGGCCTTCCGGGACTGGTAATGGGTTCAGCGTAATTGGTTTGGGTCTGCGAATGATCTTGTTCTTTTGACACATGTCACATTCTCTGACATATCTCCTGATGTCCGTCTTGATCGTGGGCCACCAGAACGTCCGCTTCAACAGTTCTAGCATCCGATGCTGTCCAGGGTGTCCGACGTCAGGGGAATAGTGGTGATCGTATAGGATTTGATCTCGCAAGTTCCTTTCATCCGGCACATAGATCCGTCCTTGTCGGTAAATTATCCCATCTTTCTCCCACACTTTCTCCGGTTGTTTCACCAATTCCTGCAGTACCATGGTTTCCCTCCTCCTTGACTTTCTGATATCTTCCAGGATCTGTTGGTCAGGTGATATCTCGAATCGTCGACTTCGTAGAACGGTGGCTTCATATACTGGCGTTTCTTCAACTATTCTTCGTACAAACTCCTTTCCTTTGAACATTTCCATGTTCCTGTTGTCTCGGCTTGTGTCTGGTTTGACTATGCGGGAGAGGATGTCGGCTTTGGTGTTAGATTTTCCGGGTATGTGTCGTAGTGCGAAATCGTATTCCTGCAGCATAAGGTACCATCTTGCTTGTCGAGCATTCAGTTTCTGTGGGTCTTTGAAGTACTTCAGGTTTTTGTGGTCCGTCCAGACTTCGAACTGTTCCTTCGCATCCAACAGGTACTGTCTCAATAATTTCAGTGCCTTGACTATAGCCAGTAACTCCTTGTCGTAGATCTCGTAGTTTCGTTCTGCTTCAGTCAACGTTTTGGACATGAATGCAACTGGATGCCATTTTCCTTCCTGTTCCTGTGATAGGACTGCTCCCATTCCATAGTTCGATGCGTCCACCTCCAGTCTAAACTTTCCATAGTCATTTGGCAATGCCAATACTGGTTCGCTGGTAATGGAGTTTTTGACACTTTCGAACACCTGTTGTTGTGCTTCTTCCCATTTCCACTCTTTCCCTCCTCCCTTCAACTGATTAAGCGGAGCTGCGATGATGCTGAAGTTTTGTATGAAGCGTCTGTAAAAGTTCGCGAATCCCAAGAAACTCTCCACCTCCTTAATTGTTCGTGGCGTTTTCCATTCCTTTATGGCCCTGACCTTCTCCTTTTCCATAGTAGCTTTTCCATTTCCTACAACCGTGCCTAACAAGGCGATTTCCGTGGTGTCGAATTCGCATTTCGATCGTTTGAAGAATAGACTGTGTTTGTCGGCGATTTTCAGGAAACGTATAGTTCGTTTACGTAGTTCCTCTTTGGTACATCTTGGAATCGCGAAGTCATCCATATAGTTGACCAGTGCACCTTCTTGGATCATTTCTCAGAATATGGTTGCCATCATGCGTGAAAAGGTCGCTGGGGAGTTACTCATTCCAAAAAACATGATGGTAGGTTCGAATAATCCACGATTGGTGAAACGCTGCTTTCCATTCATCTCCTTCTCTGATCCTGACATTGTTGTAACCCCAGATAATGTCCAGTTTATTGAAGTATTTCGCATCTCGCAGTTGGTCGAGTACTTCACTTATGAGCGTAATGGCGTTTTGTCCTTGATGAATGTTCGTTGAGTTTCCTGTAGTCCTGGCATAGTCGGAGTGATCCGTCTTTCTTTGGTACGAAGAAACAAGGGGCAGCGTATGGTGATTTGGATGGTCGAATTCTTCGATGCTAGGTTTCGTCTAAGAACTTATCGAGTTCCTCCCTTTCCTTTGGCGTCATGTTATAAACCTTCGATGATATCTCCTTTGGTGCGTCCTCCATTAGATTGATCTCATGATCCCATTCCCTTCGAGCTGGTAATTGCTCAAAATTCCGTTTGTTAAACAAGTGCGTAAATGGTCGAATGTAATCAGGTAAATCTTCGGGTTGGTGGGATCTGATTCTTTTTCTTCCGTAGCGCTGTCCACATCAGTGGTTAGCCGTCGAGAAAAAGGAATCATTTGGTGTGGTGTAGTGCATGTACTGGGGCATCTCGTAAATCTGACTTCTTGGTTTATCCAGTCGATCTCCGGGTTATGTTGAATTAACCAGTCGTATCCAAGAAAAATATCCGCGCTCGAAATGTCCGATACCAGTGCCTTGATTTCCTCCTTATGTCCTCCTAGATCTATCTGGATTTTGGCGTCCTCCGTTAATATCCCTGTCCGATTTGGTGTTCCATCTGCATTTCTCATGCGAATGGGTTGTTGCCGTTTGACCTTCTTCAATTTCTCTCTCTCTGCCAACTCCTTTGCTATCATCGTCATGTGTGCTCCCGAATCGATAAGGGCCTTGACCGTTTTGTTTCCGTTCTTGGTGTTGATGGTTGCATCCAGCAGAATTTCGCGTGTTGAGTCTCTTTTGAAAGGAATAACATACTTGGATTTCGAATTTGTTGTTACATGGGGAGAGACTCTACGATTTATGGGTCGTGATTTCATGCTCAATCGGACCCTTCGGCAAAATCCTGCTTCTCGATGG
Source organism: Agaricus sinodeliciosus (assembly GCA_022315185.1). NCBI lineage: Eukaryota > Fungi > Basidiomycota > Agaricomycetes > Agaricales > Agaricaceae > Agaricus > Agaricus sinodeliciosus. Next base: position 703,737 of record JAHTMV010000058.1, on the reverse strand, counting down.
CATCTTCTTCGTCCTGTGGACTATCCTCGGTCATTTCCCTAGTCCTAGCTCTCTTCGGTGCCCTACAGTTCCTGGCGATGTGTCCTGGTTTGTTACAATTGTAACACGTTACGGTCTTCTTTGGCTGCCTGCATTCTCTGGCAAAATGTCCGAACTTTCCACAATTGAAACACTTCCTCTGATTATTCGGGGCTTGGACTCTAGCAGTCTCGGAACTTCCTAATTCCATGGGTTGACCACTTCCTCCATACATGACTCCTGCCGCGGTGTGTTTGTCGAACAAACTCATCGTCTCTGTTCCCATTCCTACTGCTTTTATGGTTTCGAGCCATCCGTTGAATGTGGTGGGGACTTTGTCGGGTGGGAATGATAGAATGGTGCGAATGGTTTCCTTTTTGACGTTCTTCTTCAGCAAGAAGATAGCATGTTGATCGTCCGTTCCCGCTTTGTTCATCATCAAGGTAAATTCGACTAAGAAATCCACGATGGGTTTCCTTCCTTGGGTCAGTCTCGATAGCTATCTCGCTCTTCTCTTGTCCATTCCATCGATAAACAATTCCTTCGCTTGCTTCTCGAATTGTTTCCATGTGAATGTTACGTCTGGGTTGGTGACTTTGTCCGCTATGAGTGCTGAAAACTTCCGGCTACTCCTCCTCTCATCCTGGATATGGCCGCTATGATCATTTATCATTGTCGTGATCCCGTTAAACTTTATGAACAGCTTGATGCTCCTCCACCAGTCCTCAAATCTCTCTCTGCTTCCCTCGAACCAACCGGGGTCGGGGATAATTGACTTGGTATTCTCTGTGGTCGACATGTCTGATGGTTCCTTCGTCTCTGATTGGTCTTTGTTGTCGATGTGTATATCCGCAAAACTGTCCGCAATTTGATCTACTTCTTCGTCGATGTCTGATTGTGGTGCTGATTCTGGTCTCGATGTTGGGCTACTCGGTAACTCGATCTCTCGCAACAGTCCGTCGTGATATGCTGCTAATTCTTCTTTGACAAGTCGTTTCTTTCCTTGTCGGCTGCTACTTGGCATAAACTCGTGCCCTGGTGACTACGCTTGTGAAAGCCTCGACGCAAAAAATTACGTCCGTTCGATTGGTAGATCTGCCGTATGCACTACCACTACAGCAAGCTCGCTAGGCTGCTGTCTGCAAGGTGAGGTGTAGACGCTTTACCAAATGTTACGACCTTAATCTTGTAAAGACTCAGGTTGCAGACAAGTGACAAAGACTTGAGGGCGATAAGAGAGAAGAGTAAGGGAAGGATACGATTGGTAAAGCATAAGGAATACAGCAGTACCTACAGGGCTTATATACGTAGAGATAACTACCCAAGGTAACTAAGTATAGAACAGGACTGAGTCATAATACTCGGGGTAGTGGAGTAAGTAGAGCCAGAATGTATGGACGTGGAGTAAAGCATATGGGAGTGGAGTAACAGTGAGACAAAAGATACTAAAAAGGAAAGATGAAAGAAAAGTATAACGGACAGGCATGAGAACGCGGAAAAACAAAAGAGCCAGTGCAGGTGACCATAACCGGTGAAACCATAACATGAACCCTTCATTGAGAGACCTGTCAAAACAAGATAGTCAGATTCTGGATCTGGCAAATCTGGTAAGCCACCATCATATGGGTTCCAATCAACCCGATTAATGCTCTTTCTCTCAGGCAACCCCGATCAAGTCAGGATCCCACATAGTCGCAAAGGAGTTGTGGGTGGAAACTTCAGAGTGTGAACAGACCTCCCTCAAGGCAGTTTTGAATGGTCGGTTCACTGCCATAGCCAGTAGGAGCATCTGCAGGGAAACTTTGTTTCAACCATACATTGCCATCTGAGTGAGAAAGACAACATCGGGAGCCAAAGCTCATGGGTGGAGCCATAGCTCACTGATGCCCAGGATGTCAGCCAGTTAAGGCAAGTCCTAAAGACGCTAACCGGGGCCCATAACCTGTTGAAGGGGACTCCTGACAGGGAGTCCGGAGCAGATCTATACAGTGCAGTATGGTGTGGAGACTTACATGATCAGTAACTACAACAGGTAGCAGTTGAAAGTAGAGGTGGTTGGTAGAGAGCTTGGTAGAAGATGGAGAGAGTAGAAACTTGTATGATTATAATGATAGAATACATGGAATATATATACTAATAATAATGGTCCATGCGAGGAAATAGAAAGAATATATGACTAGCTACGCATAGGATTGTTATGACCTTAGACTATGTCTCAGGTTGCAATCAAGAGAAAAGACTTGAGAGCAGGGAAGAGAGAAGAGGAAGGGATGATACAATTGATAAAGCATAAAGTAATACACTGGGTTGGTCTAGGTTTCTATATGAAGAGAGAGAGAACTAACTATAGGTGAAATGGATAAGACGAGTCAGAGGGAGTCAGAGGTGTCAGGTAAAGTTAAGGGGTAAGAATGAAGGCTATATGACATATCATAGATATGTCGATTATACTACTGATAGCAATGATGTGGCTACTGATAGTAATGATGAGTTCATAACAATACCTCCCCTTCAACGTTCATGCCCGCATGAATATCACTAATGTAAATGTCTGTAGTAGAATAAAGGCATAATGGAAATCATGACAAAGTAGAATTAAAACTGAACTTGGGTCAATGAATCAGAAACAAGTGTTGACGGTGCGACATTTGGTAAGGCCTATCATAGGCATGCCATCCCTTTTGCGTAGGGCAAACCAGATAGGCGCATGATCCGATCCTTCAGTGTAAACCTCTATAACCTGTACCTGATAGGTGGTAGTGTCATTGTGGTGTTCATCAATGATGTAGCGCCATATCTTCTTCCAATATAGCAAGGATTCTTCATCTTTGGGACAGAAGGTATGATAGTCATGAGAAGGTCTGAATTCTTCTGGTGCAATGGGTATGACGGTGTGGAGGGAAATGTACTCCATGAGGCAGATGCCTTCATCAATGATGGTGGGTTCCTCAGTCGACTTGGCAGATGAGCTTTTGGTGTCTGACATATCAGAGTTGGAGGCATTATCGATGAGTGTGGGTTCGGTATTGATGCGAACACGAGTAGGTCCTGGTGTGGCACTGCGATTAGGTAGGGATGGTGTGAGGGGTTTGGATTTGGGTTGGATCTGTTGCATGACTGTGGCTTGGATGGTGACATTGGGGATCTTATTGGGGTTGGAAGGGGCAGAGTTATGACCGGCTCGAAGTATGATGTCTATGACCTTTGCTGCATCATTGTCCAATATATGACCAGATGTGAGTGGCCTAAGCTCCAGAGCTTTGTTGGCCAAGACAATGAGTATTTATTACATGCGATTAACGGTGTCAGTGTTGGCAAAGGTCACAAGATCATCGCTTATCTTGTTGAATTGAGCTGTCAAGATACCTTGCTCCTCGCCTTGTGCTTTACAGACAATGGGTACGGAGAGCAGGTTGGTGGCTTTTGCTACTGAGTTGACACTTTCTGCAAGTTTGGATATAGTGGTAGTAAGGTGAGCAAGGTTGGAGATGGATGAATAAATGGACATTAGCTCTATGTCTGGGTCGATGATGTATGACCAGAGGATAAAGTATGTGAGGGGGTGGAATGACATATTTGCAATGTTGACAAAGAAATTGAGGGAATGAATTTCGGAGACTTTCATATGTTTGTGGCAGGTTTTGTTGAGCACCCCAAGCGTTAATACAGATGCGGTCCTCTTCATCAGGAATAAATATCACATCATGTAATTCACGAGTGAACTGCTTCCATAATCTATGAGTGACTGAAAGATAGAACATGTGAAACATATGCCACACATCTTTCAGCACTTGACTTTGAATAGGTTGATTCAGCCAATCTTGAGGATCTTCAATGCAGAGTAAAAGCCCATCTATCTCCAAATTTATGGCAGTCATTGGCTTGAGTCATGTGATTGTCGTAAACCTTGTCAGATTCTGAGAGATCATGATCCCAGAGTTCTGAAACAGATATTGATTCTCCTTCTACTGAAGCCTCCAAGGTGTCAAGTATGGGGTCATTCAAAGTACTGTCAGTGTGTCATTGAATAGAACTAGTAGGGGGGAAAACTGGTGCTGTAGAGGGCTCAGGAGGATTAAAGGACATAGCAGTACCATTACACAGTCATACATGACTTTGGAGGCAAACAATAGAGAAAACAGGTGATCTGAAGCTTTCAAGACTTTGTTTGTGATGTGTACGGATGATTGCTCCAGGTATGAGAACTTCCAAAATGTCGATGATATGCTGTGCAGTAACTTTGATGTCTTTTTTTTTTTTTTTTTTTGTTTAAATCAGAATTTATATGGCAGTGCCCATACGCAGACCACTGCTTCATGGGGTCGAAGACCCCGTTCCGCTTAAATAAGTACAAAGCCCCAAGCAACAAAAGAAAGAGAAGAGATAAGAGACAAAAAAGTTCCGTTCGTATACAAGTATGTTACTACTGAGAGATAAAATAGAGACCAGTGAATGTAAAGAAATTCATCCTTCCAACCTCTCTCTGTTTCATGATAGAAGATGGGTCCAGTGATAGGATGCATACTTTTTTTTTTCTCACATCATTATTGATTTCACGCGAATGATAGACTTTCTCCCTGTATTTTGTCCAATCTCGGTTTCTTAAGTGCGGTTCCATTAATGGAGCAAACGAAAATGCTTGAGGATTATCACATAGAAAGAGTATTAGACCATCAACTGTCTCGATACCCCCTTCGAAATGATTTGAGCGCCGTACGTACCACGGACACTCATTTAAAATGTGATCCCTCGTCTGAGGTGCGTTCCTACACCCGTGACAGCCCGAAGGCTCCACTTTCTTCAAGAACCGTTGCCGGTACTCGTCAATTGGGGCGTGTTTGGTGGCGGCGCGCACAAAGCATGCGCACAACTTGGGATCATCTGCGATGGTGACTCCGCCATATGAGCGAAGCCACGGGCCGAGATTGAGATGGCTGGGGAGCAGAGCGACTCTTGTTTCCTTGTCTGTGGATGTATACAGGGTTAAGAAGTTATTACCACTGTAGCATTCTTTGTCGCTCGGCTCCATGAAACCGATTCTCCAGTAGTCGACTGCGTTGTGTGTAATGAGTTGACACCGTCGTTCAAATGTAAGGGACTCAGGGAATGTGACTGGTCGGTGATTGACCGCTTCCCTAGCGTCTGTGAATAGTGCTTTGAAATTGCATATTATGCAAAAGTCCGCATATTCGTGATCGCATCGATCGAATGCCTGGCTTCGGAACCCTATAACTTCTATGTCAAGGTCTGGGAAAGCGTCGAAGATGTCCTCAAATGCCGTGGCAACAGCAATAGAAAAACTGTTGCCAACAGGCTTGTTGGAGAGCTCGGCATGTGAATGGATTGTGCTGGGAGAAGTCGTGTAAAGACAGATCTTGTTGATGGATCTGTCTTTTTGTTTGAGCTTGTAAGCTTTGATGAGCGCCAATAAGGCCGCCCATGCAATCGCGTTTGTAGATGTCACCCGCCTTCCGGCAGGCATCACCCGATGTGAGATTGGTTTTTCACTTCACAAGATATAATACCCCGATTGTGAATGTTTTCGACCAAGGATGGGATCCGGAATCTCTTCCGGTATATTCCACCCTGTTATGAGATGTATTGTGTCTCCATCCCCCATGGAAATCTGACCCTCAATTGTTTCATGATAGTCCTTGACAACCTTCTTGTTGCCTTTAGGAACTGACATGTACTTGATGCGATCCTGATATCTGTCAACCATGCGATGACCAGGCTTCGCGCTAATGTGCAAAGGATGAAATGTTTCCTTTACTTGCTCCAAGTTTTTGACGTTGACCGTAGACGTGAGCTTTGGTCTGTTCATCCTCTGTTGGCTGTACTCGACACTATTTCTGTGGAGCTGCAAGCCTTTGGCATTTTTCCGATCAAGCAGGCGAAGGATCGGATGATTATAATGAAGTGTTGAGATCCTGGCTACAGATCGATCAAACAACTTCTTTAGGATGAAATGCATGGGCATGAGTCCTGCTAGAGCGAGGACTCCACCCGTTGGTGATGTCTTGAAGGCTCCTGTAATCCAGAGTGCTCCTAGTCTGTGCATTTTGTTTAGCAGTAAGATGTTCCTGCGAAAACCTGGAAGTCCTGGGCAGTACCAACAGTGTAGACCATAGGTCGCTACCGGTTGAACACACGATACATATAAAGTGCATTTCTGCTTGGGCGTAAGCCTGCGCGCTGAGTTTCCAAGAATTCTCATGCACTTGACAGTAGAGAGAGACTTGGTTGCATAGTGTTTGACATGTTCGTGGAACATTAGATTGCGATCGTAGAAGATGCCAAGGTATCTCCATACTTTCTTGGGGATGAGGGGGGTGGCTCCTGTGTGTGGAGCAAATCCGAGGTCGATTTTGGGGTTAGGCTTCTTGGCCTTGCTCGCAAAGTTGAATAACTCTGTCTTGGTATGCTCCATAGTTAACCCAAACTCTGTAAAGAGGTCAGTTATGAAGCGGTACGATTCTTTTAGACTATTATGAGTCCATTTGTAACTAGTGTCTGTAGCGATAAGAACACCATCGTCTACAAATGAGAGAAAAGAAGAAATAGGAGAGTACAAGACAAGCTGTCGATCTTCACTATGTACCCATTTGTCCAAGATATGAAACAAGGGAGCTATATACAGAGCAGATAAAATGGGAGAAAGTGCACTACCTGTCCTACGCCAACATCACAAGGGAAATAGTCCGATTTGTCGTTGTTGATTTTATATTGTGTTTTTCGATTCACTAGATAGTCAGAAAAGAAGGAAACTAATTTAGAGTTGAAACCAAAATGTTCGAGAACTTTTACAAGTACACTATGATTCAATGAGGGAAAAAATTGCGCGATGTCAAAAGCCAACACTGATGTCTCTTGTTTGCGACTCCACCCAGCTCTAACATGGTGAGCTAGCGCAGCAGCCGCATCTTCTGTAGACCTCTGACAGATCCCCCCAGTTTGACATGAGTGGATGACTTCCTGTTCGAGGCTCTCAAATTGCAAGCAGTTGGCAATCATCTTCTCAATGAGTTTGCCAAGGGTGTTAAGAAGGACAATGGGCCGGAATGATTTGGCCTTGTCATAAGACGGTTTGCTCGGCTTCGGGATGACAACCGATGTCGAGTTTTTGAAATGTTGTGGCCAATGTTCTTGTTCTATGCTGGCATTGGCAATAGTGACAAAGAGCTTGATGCTTTTTGGGGAACTCTTCGTGATGTGTTTGAGAACAAACCACAATATGTGGTCAGGTCCCGGTGCAGTGTTCTTTGCGCATTTGGCTAACGCCTGGCAAAGTTCTTGTTGGGAGAATGAAGCCCATTCTCTCTTTTCTCTCTTTTTGACTTCCTGGAACATGCGCTCCAAGTTTGTTGGTCGGTTGTTGGCTGAGTTGTATGCGTTGTGTAGTGTGTTGAATAGGTGTTCTTTATCTACACATGCTTTTCCTTGGTCATCCAGTAACGATTCTGTCGCTGGCATCTTTCTCTCCCTTGCCCAAGGCATGAGATCCCACGGTCTCCCTTTTGAGGGATGCAATGTCGTGGATTTTCTTTTCGAAGCAATCCTTCTTCGCTTGTTTAATAATGTGTCGAAAGTCGCTCCATCATTCCATGTCCTTTCTACCCTTCAAATCAAGGTTGTTGCATAGGTTGTTGAATGCTCGGGAGCATTCCTTATTCCACCAACTTGTTACGACCTTAATCTTATAAAGACTCAGGTTGCAGACAAGTGACAAAGACTTGAGGGCGATAAGAGAGAAGAGTAAGGGAAGGATACGATTGGTAAAGCGTAAGGAATACAGCAGTACCTACAGGGTTTATATACATAGAGACAACTACCCAAGGTAACTAAGTATAGAACAAGACTGAGTCATAATACTCGGGTAGTGGAGTAAGTGGAGCCAGAACGTATGGACGTGGAGTAAAGCATATGGGAGTGGAGTAACAGTGAGACAAAAGATACTAGAAAGGAAAGATGAAAGAAAAGTATAACGGACAGGCATGGGAATGCGGAGTGACCATGAGATGAAAGATACTAGAAAGGAAAGGTGAAAGAAAAGTATAACTGGCAGGCGTGAGAACGCGGAAAAACAAAAGAGCCGGAGCAGGTGACCATAACCGGTGAAACCATAACAATACCCTCCGTTTAGGCTTCGTGACCACACGAAGTATCCTAGTCTGTGAAGTTAATCTCCATCTTTGCAGGTCGAACCTCGTATCCCAACTTGAAGAGGTTTCTTCTGCCAAATTCTTGACTTCAGGAAACTTCCACTTGTGCGCAAGGTTTAGGATGTTAACCCATTCTTCGAATACGAGACTCGAATAGTCATCATATTTGGTGTTGTAGAAGATGAAGAGGAACACTTGGAATTCTGTGGCATTGGCGTCTTCAATGAAAGCGGGGTCTGCGGTGTTAAAGTTTCTGATGAACGTGTGATGGGGATCGTCGTATCCAGTTAATTTTCTTCGCCAATAAACGGATTCTCTGGTGAGGAAGTATGAATGGATCCAGAAGCGCATTCCGTCTTTGGTTTGGACACATAAATCTGCTCCTCGAATTCTGACCAAAGCAGGTGTTTCGTTGTTGGTGGATTGGAAAGGTGGAATAAAGGTCGAGATGTCGGACATTTGAAGGTGATTTGGAGGATGAAAGAGATTGACGATTGTTGTATATACCGATTGGAGTGCTTTCGTTGGGCTTTATATCCTACGACCGTGTTTCCTCGTACTCGTCTAGGACGTCCTTGGCGTTCTCCAAGGCTGATCTTGGTAACCATGTGTCTTCTTCATTTCCGTAACCCTCCAATGTACCAAGTACTGGGTTCCTCTTCCTCGCTTCCTATGTCCTCGGATCTCTTCGATTTCGTACTCTTCTTCTTCGTTTATGATATCAGGTGGGCGGGGTAGGGTGTTGGCTGTCAAACTCGGGTTTGTGACATCGTGTGAGCAATGAAGCGTGGAATACGTTGTGGATTGCCCAGGACTCAGGTAAGTGAAGCTTGTATGACCGATCTCCGACAGCTTCGACGATCTCGAAAGGTCCATAGCGTTTGTTGTCAAGTTTCCGTGATGGTCGGTTGGAATGAATGTTAACTGCTTCTAGCCAGACCTTCTCTCGGGTGAGAACACTTTAGAGGCATTTCCGTGGTTTCCTCGGTTTCGCATAAGATCATTGTTCTCTTCCATTGCCGCTTTAGCTTCTTCTCGGGCTTTCTCTAACTCCGATGAGAAATCCGCTGCCGCTGGGTTGAACGTAGGTAGACTGTGATTCCCTTTCCATGGATGGAATCCGTGATTCAAAAAGAACGGTGTGTTCTTCGTGGCAGAGTGGACTTTATCGTTGTAATGGAACTCCGCCGTAGGTAGCCATTTCGTCCAATCGTTCTGTCGATAGCTGATGAAATTCCGCAAATACATTTCGACTTCTTGTTGATGCGTTCCGTCTGTCCATCCGTCTGAGGATGATACGCCGTTGATAGGTTCCTTTCTATCCCCAATGATGTGCATAGCTCCTTCATGAATTTAGATGCGAACTGCGGTCCTCTGTCACTGATGATTCTTCGGGGAATTCCATGGAGCCTCCAGACCTCCGATTTGTATAGATGCGCTAATTCGATTGACGTGAGAGTCGTAGTGGTGGGAACAAGGTGGATCATCTTTGAGAACCGGTCGACGATAACAACAATAGCATCTTTGCCTTCGGACTTAGGCAGAGGTCCGATCATATCAATAGAAATTCCTGCCAAGGGCCTTCCGGGATGGTAATGGGTTCAGCGTGATTGGTTCGGGTCTGCGAATGATCTTGTTCTTTTGACACATGTCACATCCTCTGACATATCTCCTGACGTCCGTCTTGATCGTGGGCCACCAGAACGTCCGCTTCAACAGTTCTAGCATCCGATGTTGTCCAGGGTGTCCGACGTCGGGGGAATAGTGGTGATCGTGTAGGATTTGATCTCGCAAGTTCCTTTCATCCGGCACATAGATCCGTCCTTGTCGGTAAATTATCCCTTCTTTCTCCCACACTTTCTCCGGTTGTTTCGCCAATTCCTGCAGTACCATGGTTTCCCTCCTCTTCGACTTTCTGATAACTTCCAAGATCTGTTGGTCGGGTGATATCTCGAATCGTCGAGATCGTAGAATGGTGGCTTCATATACTGGCGTTTCTTCAACGATTCTTCGTACAAACTCCTTTCCTTTGAACATCTCCATGTTCCTGTTGTCTCGGCTTGTATCTGGTTTGACTATGCGGGAGAGGATGTCGGCTTTGGTGTTGGATTTTCCAGGTATGTGTCGTAGTGCGAAATCGTATTCCTGCAGCATAAGGTACCATCTTGCTTGTCGAGCGTTCAGTTTCTGTGGGTCTCTGAAGTACTTCAGGTTTTCGTGGTCTGTCCAGATTTCGAACTGTTCCTTCGCATCCAACAGGTACTGTCTCCATAACTTCAGTGCCTTGACTATAGCCAGTAACTCCTTGTCGTAGATCTCGTAGTTTCGTTCTGCTTCAGTCAACGTTTTGGACATGAATGCAACCGGATGCCATTTTCCTTCCTGTTCCTGTGATAGGACTGCTCCCGTTCCATAGTTTGATGCATCCACCTCCAATCTAAACTTTCCATAGTCATTTGGCAACGCCAATACTGGTTCGCTGGTGATGGAATCTTTGACGCTGTCGAATGCCTGTTGTTGTGCTTCTTCCCATTTCCACTCTTTTCCTCCTCCCTTCAACTGATTGAGCGGAGCTGCGATGATGCTGAAGTTTTGTATGAAGCGTCTGTAAAAGTTTGGCGAATCCCAAGAAACTCTCCACCTCCTTAATTGTTCGTGGCGTTTTCCATTCCTTTATGGCCCTGACCTTCTCCTTTTCCATAGTAGCTTTTCCATTTCCTACAACCGTGCCTAACAAGGTGATTTCCGTGGCGTCGAATTCACATTTCGATCGTTTGAAGAATAGACTATGTTTGTCGGCGATTTTCAGGAAACGTATAGTCCGTTCACGTAGTTCCTCTTTGGTACGTCCTGGAATCGCGAAGTCGTCCATATAGTTGACCAGTGCACCTTCTTGGATCATTTCTCGGAATATGGTTGCCATCATACGAGAAAAGGTCGCCGGGGAGTTACTCATTCCAAAAAACATGACGGTAGGTTCGAATAATCCACGATTGGTGATAAACGCTGCTTTCCATTCATCTCCTTCTCTGATCCTGACATTGTTGTAACCCCAGATAATGTCCAGTTTATTGAAGTATTTCGCATCTCGCAGTTGGTCGAGTACTTCGCTTATGAGCGGTAACGGCGTTTTGTCCTTGATCGAATGTTCGTTGAGTTTCCTGTAGTCCTGGCATAGTCGGAGTGATCCATCTTTCTTTGGTACGAAGAAACAAGGGGCAGCGTATGGTGATTTGGATGGTCGAATTCGTTTCGATGCTAGGTTCTCGTCTAAGAACTTATCCAGTTCCTCCCTTTCCTTTGGCGTCATGTTATAAACCTTCGATGATATCTCCTTTGGTGCGTCCTCCGTTAGATTGATCTCATGATCCCATTCCGTTCGAGCTGGTAATTGCTCAAAATTCCGTTTGTTAAACAAGTGCGTAAATGGTCGAATGTAATCGGGTAGATCTTCGGGGTTGGTGGGATCTGATTCTTTTTCCTCCGTAGCGCTGTCCACATCAGTGGTTAGCCGTCGAGAAAAAGGAATCGTTTGGTGTGGTGTAGTGCATGTACTGGGGCATCGTGTAAATCTGACTTCTTGGTTTATCCAGTCGATCTCCGGGTTGTGTTGAATTAACCAGTCGTATCCAAGAAAATATCCCGCTCGAAATGTCCGATACCAGTGCCTTGATTTCCTCCTTATGTCCTCCTAGATCCATCTGGATTTTGGCGTCCTCCGTTAATATCCCTGTCCGATTTGGTGTTCCGTCTGCATTTCTCATGCGAATGGGTTGTTGCGTTTGACCTTCTTCAATTTCTCTCTCTCTGCCAACTCCTTGCTATCATCGTCATATGTGCTCCCGAGTCGATAAGGGCCTTGACCGTTTTGTTTCCGTTCTTGGTTTGATGGTTGCATCCAGCAGAATTTCGCGCGTTGAGTCTCTCTTGAAAGGAATAACATACTTGGATTTCGAATTTGTTGTTACATGGGGAGAGACTCTACGATTTATGGGTCGAGATTTCGCGCTCAATCGGACCCTTCGGCAAAATCCTGCTTCTCGGTGGCATCTTCTTCGTCCTGTGGACTGTCCTCGGTCATTTCCCTAGTCCTAGCTCTCTTCGGCCCTACAATTCCTGGCGATGTGTCCTGGTTTGTTACAATTGTAACACGTTACGGTCTTCTTCGGCTGCCTGCATTCTCTAGCAAAATGTCCGAACTTTCCACAGTTAAACACTTCCTCTGATTATTCGGGGTTTGGACTCTAGCGTTTCGAACCTTCCTACTTCCATGGGTTGACCACTTCCTCCATACGTGACTCCTGTCGCGGTGTGTTTGTCGAACAAACTCATCGTCTCTGTTCCCATTCCTACTGCTTTTATGACTTCGAGCCATCCGTTGAATGTGGTGGGGACTTTGTCGGGTGGGAATGATAGAATGGTGCGAATGGTTTCCTTTTTGACGTTCTTCTTCAGCAAGAAGATGTGTTGATTTCCGTTCCCGCTTGTTCATCATCAAGGTAATTCGACTAAGAAGTCCACGATGGGTTTCCTTCCTTGGTCATAGTCTCGATAGCTATCTCGCTCTTCTCCTTGTCCATTCCATCGATAAACAACTCCTTCGCCTGCTTCTCGAATTGCTTCCACGTGAATGTTACGTCTGGGTTGGTGACTTTGTCCGCTACGAGTGCTGAAAAACTTCCGGCTACTCCTCCTCTCATCCTGGATATGGCCGCTATGATCATCCTATCATTGTCGGTGATCCCGTTAAACTTTATGAACAGCTGAATGCTCCTCCACCAGTCCTCAAATCTCTCTCTGCTTCCCTCGAACCAACCGGGTCGGGGATAATTGACTTGGTACTCTCTGTGGTCGACATGTCTGATGGTTCCTTCGTCTCTGATTGGTCTTCGTTGTCGATGTGAATATCCGCAAAACTGTCCGCTATTTGATCTACTTCCTCGTCGATGTCTGATTGTGGTGCTGATTCCGGTCTCGATGTCGGGCTACTCGGTAACTCGATCTCTCGCAACAATCCGTCGTGATATGCGGCTAATTCTTCTTCGACAAGTCGTTTCTTTCCTTGTCGGCTGCTACTTGGCATAAACTCGTGCCCTGATGACTACGCTTGTAAAAAGCCTCGACGCGAAAAAATTACGTCCGTTCGGTTGGTAGATCTGCCGTATGCACTACCACTACAGCAAGCTCGCTAGGCTGCTGTCTGCAAGGTGAGGTGTAGACGCTTTACCAAATGTTACGACCTTAATCTTATAAAGACTCAGGTTGCAGACAAGTGACAAAGACTTGAGGGCGATAAGAGAGAAGAGTAAGGGAAGGATACGATTGGTAAAGCGTAAGGAATACAGCAGTACCTACAGGGTTTATATACGTAGAGACAACTACCCAAGGTAACTAAGTATAGAACAGGACTGAGTCATAATACTCGGGGTAGTGGAGTAAGTGGAGCAAGAACGTATGGACGTGGAGTAAAGCATATGGGAGTGGAGTAACAGTGAGACAAAAGATACTAGAAAGGAAAGATGAAAGAAAAGTATAACGGATGGGCATGGGAATGCGGAGTGACCATGAGATGAAAGATACTAGAAAGGAAAGGTGAAAGAAAAGTATAACTGGCAGGCGTGAGAACGCGGAAAAACAAAAGAGCTGGAGCAGGTGACCATACACTGGTGAAACTTAGACATTGTGGACCATAGACTTTCAAAAGGGGCTATTTTTATCCCAATTACCAAAATGGCAGATGTCCATGCTATTGCCAGCATCTTTATCAATGAATTTTACAAAAGATATGGACTACCCAACAAAATAATATCAGATAGAGACCCAAGATTCTCTGCAAAAGCTATTCGATCAATTTTCAAGAAACTAGGAATAACTCAAGCATTCTCAACAGCATATCATCCTCAAACAGATGGAATGGTAGAATGATTCAACCAGGAAATCACAGCTTATCTTTCTATTTTCTGCACACAAAATCCAACCGAATGGGCTAAACACATTCTGATCCTAGAATACACTCATAACTCCAAAGCTCATTCTGATAGAGCAACTACTCCCTACAAACTTATCATGGGATACAATCCACCTGGAATTCTGTCGATTATAGAAACTCCTACTGTCGAATCATCTGAAGACAGACTACGAGTCATAGACTACCTGAGAATGGAAGCTATTGCAGTGGAAAACTAGCAGCTGAAAGAATAAGAAAACGAATCTCATCCACCTTCAAACCCTTCGAAATTAATGACTCAGTATGGCTTAACTCAAAGAACATCAATCTTCCTTATTCAAAGAAAATCCGACCGAAGCAACTAAGACCTTACAAGATTAAACGAGTCATCTCGCCTCTGACATATGAATTAGAATTACCTGCCAACATAAAAGTTCATCCTGTGTTTCATGCGACATTATTATCACCCTATCAAGAGAATGATATTCATGGACCAAACGAAAGTCTGACAACACCTGACATTGTCGATGGTCAGGAGGAGTACGAAGTGGCAGGAATTCTCAAACATCGAATCAGAGATAGTCAAACCGAGTATTTCACTGCATGGAAAAACATGCCCCACACGGAGAATGAATGGCTTACAGAAGAGTCATTGGTACCTCATGCCTTGGAAAAACTTAACACCTATCACAAGTCACACCGAATCAGTCCATACAATCAAGATTGGACCTTCACTGGAAATCGTATAAAGATCACCCCAGTCTATAGATAAAAGACAGCAACCCAAGTATCATGTCTTCCAACAACCTCAAACCTCTTACTTCCAGACTCACTCACATCACCTACTATCCCAAAGAACTCACCTATCCTTCTACTGAAAATGTCATCGAACAGGAGTGGGGGAACCCCTTGTCCCACAATGAGAATTCCCAACAGGCAGAGACCAGTAAGTCAAGAGGAGAGAATCCTCATGACTCTGAGAATGTTGTGATTACCAGAGGACACTTTAGTCTTAACACCATTCTCAACACTATTACAGCTATAGATGATGAACAATTCGTTGAGGTATTCGGAGACGTCTCAGGAGCCATATCTACCATGCTCGCCTGCTCCTCTGTATGAGTCAAACTACTTAACAAACCAACCACCCCTCCAGCCTCAACAACATCCACAACATCTGGCTCCCCTTCAAAGAGTTCAAATGAACAATTGGACTCTTCTAGTGGACCCACAAACCAATCAGGTAATGGACTCGACGACCCCACAACCATCATCCTCCGAGTCGTCAGAAACCCCACCCTTACCGATCAATTTAGCACACACTACTTCACAGCAGATGAAAAGATGTATTGGTGACATTATTGCTATCATTATAAACCTCTCTTTGATGCCCAAAGACAGGTTGAGATTCATCAGAAATGCCTTGATGACACAATTGCCAAACTTGGAGGAAACAAGTTCCAGAAGAACCTCCACTTGTCTGCAACCTGAGTCTTTATAGATTAAGGTCGTAACATGCAAAAAGGAAGGTTCACAGATTGGAGAAGGGGAAAGACTCCCTAGCTAGTAGTTGTGAAACCACCAGCTAATTTCTGGAAATCTAGCTATGTGCATTCATAGCACTAACTGCCAACTAATAGCATTTAGGAAAGAGCTGCAATGGCTAAACCCACCAGTAAAGCTACTGACTCTGTCTCAGCAACCAAAGAAGCTACTGACTTATACCTCTCCTGAATATAAGCTGTGATGTCAACTTAGCTAGTCTCTCAAACTATCTTACTACTGGCAACTTAGTAAATTTGGAAAGCTAACACTTTGTTTCAACTAACTGGTAAGCTGAGGTCAAAACCCCTTAGTAGATTCTCAAGCTAGTTTATACTGGCAACACTCCTTTAATTGTTACTTTAATTTCACAATTCTCAGAGTAAAGCATTAGCAAGAGGTTTCCACAAGGTTTCTTGCCTTTTTGCACTTGCCTAGTAAGTTTATACACCTTTAGCTATGACATATTACAAATAGAACTAGATACTGTATGAAAGGACATATCTGACAAATAAGATGAACTAAGCTATGGATCTAAGGTCCAATAACAGGCAAGATATAAGTAAGCTGAGTAGCTAAGCTGTCACAGCCCATGTAATACTCTAGTGGTAGGAGCTATAACTGAAAGTTAACTCAACAGTATTGGATAATTTTGACACTGGTGTCATAGGTGATGATCCTTACATTTCTGTTTTTGGTTATGATTTCTATTATTATCTTCTATCTTCATTCTTCCAATTACTGCTTTATTCTTCAGCACTATCTGTTTGACTATACAGTTATACATTCTAAAACTATACATATTTCTATACTCTACTGTACAATTCTAACAGAGCAGGGCCACCGAGATACTTATAGTGTATGAATCTTAAATTCTCTTCTCAGTGACACTGAGTTTTCAACTTACTTTAGGTTATGGGCCTCAGCTTGAACTAAATTCAATGAAGACTCAGATTATTTATCACTCAATCTACTTTACACATGGCTAGCACTGGCAGTAGTGCACCACTAATCTTTGCCAACACAGTGAATTTTAATGGCTCTAATTGGGTGACATGGAAAAGCCTCATCAAGATCATAGCTGACTTGCACAGCATCTATGGGTATCTCGATAGTTTGATCACAAACTCTGTAGCAACTACTATAACACCCAATCTACCTGCCACCCCACCTCTACCTCCTGGAACTATGGTGCTTCCAGGTGCTATGACAACATTACCTATTTTGGAGTCTACATGGGATTCCTGTTATAAAGACCTACCATCACTACTACCGAGGAAATGCAATTACTCCCTCTGAGTCATTTTTTCCATGCCCTCCCATGACTCTTGACTCTTACGTCAATTTCCAGCTGGAACAAGCCTGAAAATATGCACCGTACATCTACGCCTATGACAAGTTTGGACAATTCATCAGGACCTACGAATGTGATCTAACTGACAGCTGGCAGCACAGATGGAAGGCTTATCTAAGCCCAGGGCTGGATATGGTCTTCACCCACCCATATCTAGAGACTCAGGATGATGACGAGCTTGTTAAAGCTATACATCAACTACAGGAGAGCGAGCAGTATAACATAGAGCTGGCACACCCTTGGCTTCAGAACTCGGCATCCAATCATTGGACTACCGAGGAGATCAACGAAAGCTGGATCATGCCATGGGATCCAGATTGGCCTCAGAATGCTAATGCCCCACTGTCACAGAGCTTAGATCAATCTGAGTTCTATAATTATGAGAATCCTACAGATTAGCGTTTTGACTAGGTATTTATAGGTTTTATTTCATTCAGTGTTCTATTTCGTATTTATGTTTCATGATCTGTTTCATGTAATGTTTCATATTTATCATTTCGCCTTGTCACACAAGTATCATAGATTGACTTGCTAGTTTCACTCTCTGTCACAGATATTTATAGGAGTAGATAGAATGTATTTAAGGCGTGTCTCTGACAGACAGATCAAAGTCAAGATTTGATCTTCATACAGAGCATCCGTGTACTGTAATAAGATCTACTCTTTATACATCCTCACAATCTAAACCTTTGCCTGATATCCACTCAAAGCTACTCCTGCTGCTGTTAGCCTTAACAGTTAAGGTTATCGTGACAAGTTTAGTCAGAGTGCATTCTATAGTCTAGATTTTGTTACGGTTCTCAGACTATAGAAGGATTAGCGGTTAGACCACTTGTCTTGCCAACACCTAATCATGCCCACATCTAGGGGACATTAACTACCATGTAGTTGTGTGCTTCTAGATAGGATTACGGACCACTGTCAGGATCAGTTAGTGATCTTTCAGCACTCCTAATACTGAAACCGTAACAATTCCTACATACCCAGTCCTTTGGAATGGAAAGTTCATAACACAACCTCAATATTTCAATACTTCTTTGAGAAATATTGAAATATTATTGAAACAGTACCATGTTTTTTGTTTTCATACCACTTGGAAAGTATTGAAATACTATATGGAAAAAATACAAATAAAAATTTCATACTGTTTCAATACCATTTCAATACCTTTCAAATAGTATGAAAATAAAAAACACAGTACTGTATCAATAATATTTTAATATTTCTCAAAGAAGTATTGAAATATTGAGGTTGTGTAACATGTGGGCCATGGACTTGCTCATCTACAACACAAATGACCCTATTGGATTGGGAATCAATATCCACAGTACTGCAGCCAACATGTAGAAGTCCTACACAGACACATACAAGGTAGCCCTAGAAATAGCCATCTTGAATGCAGAGCTGGTCCTGCATAACACATCTATGCTGATGGTCAAGATTTTGTTGAGTTTATAACACAGATGCACACCAAATGGTTGAATACAACCACTCTAGGTGCCTCTATTAATGACAAATCCTTCCAAACAATCATACTCAATGCACTGCCATGGTCTTGGGACCTGATTGTCATCACCCTTTACACAACCCAGACTTCACACAAGACAATGAATCAGTTGACAGTTGATGATGCACTGGACAAGAGTCAGCCGAGACCATATGGTTAACTCACAAACATCTACTACTGTTGAACAGCATAGTGGTACACAGTGATAGAGGATAATCACTTACACATAGAATGGTGAGCTGAGACTAGAAGAGTAACAACAAATAGCTAAGGCTATGTATGACTAGGGAACACACTATATGGATGGAATCTGATAATTTATTAAGTGAGATACACAGACCTTATATACATATCTAAATGGTCTGTGTGAGCATAATGGGCTGCATAAGGCTGTGCTAATACAATACTATCTACTAATAGCAGAAAGAGAGCATAGCTGTGCAAGGCAGCATCTGCACAGGAACATAATGCATAGAACAAGGCAGCATGTCTAAAGATAGGGCACCTTAGAATAGGTATCTCAAGATATTCAAAGAAAAAGAATCTGAAAGGATGCTGACAAGAAAATCTTAGGATCATGCCATTGAGTTAAAAGAGGGATTCAAACCAAAGAAAGGGAAGATTTACCCTTTATTGCCAAACAAATGAGAAGAGGTCCAAGCATTCATTCAGGACCAACTCTGAAAAGGGTACATCTGACCTTCAAAATCACCACAAACCTCTCCCGTCTTCTTTGTACCAAAAAAGGATGGAAAAAAACATATGGTGCAGAACTATCGATATTTGAATGATTGGACAATTAAGAACAATTATCCTTTACCTCTGATTTCTGAACTTATAGACAATATGGGTAATAAATGACTTTTTACTAAGATAGATTTACATTGGGGATATAATAACATTGGGATAAAGGAGGGAAACGAGTGGAAGGTGGCATTTACTACCTTCATGGGTGCTTTTGAACTTACTGTTATGTTTTTTGGACTTACAAATTCACCTGCCACCTTTCAAACTATGATGAACAAACTTTTTAGAGACTTAGTAGACACTGGGAAAGTAGCTGTATTCATTGACAATATTTTGGTCAGAACAGACGATGAACAAGAGCATGATGAGGTGGTATGAGAAGTATTACAGAGGTTGATGGATAATGATTTGTTCATAAAACTGGAGAAATGCAAATGGAAGCAGACCGAAATATTTCTGGGATGCATAATTGGGAAAAAAGGAGTGAAGATGGAAGAGAAGAAAGTCAAGGATGTGGTGGAATTGCCCACACCCAAATGCATCAAAGACATACAAAAATTTTTTGGATTGGCAAATTACTATCGATGGTTCATTGAAGGATTTGCCAGTATAGCCAGACTATTACATGTGTTAGTAAAGAAGGACAGAAAATAGAGCTGGGGAGATCAGGAGGAGAAAGCCTTCGAAATCCTAAAAACCAAATTCACATCACAACCAGTTTTGGTCGCACCAGAATTGGATAAGGAAATGAAGGTGGAATCTGATGCATTGGACTATGCAACAGGAGGAGTATTGTCGATGAAATGTGAAGACAAAAAATGGAGGCCAGTAGTGTACATCTCTAAATCAATGACAGAAACAGAATGAAACTATGACATTCATGATAAAGAGATGTTGGGAATCATGAGATGCTTAGAGGAATGGCAACACTTCCTGGAAGGAGCTAGACGCAAGTTCAAAATCTGGAATACTTCGCCAAAGCCCAAAAATTAAATCATCAGCAAGCACAATTGGTATTATATTTATCCAGATTCAATTTTGAACTCAAGTTCTGACTGGGAAAATGATCGGGAAGGCAGATACATTAAGCAGGAGACCTGACTTCGAAAAGGATGCCAAAGAAGACAACAAGAACCAGATCTTGTTGAAACCAGAATTTTTTGCTGTGCGAGCCCTAGAAACAGAGCATACACTAATCAATGGCAAAGAAGAAAAGATCCTAGAAAGAATCAGGAACTCCAAAAATAGAGAGGATGATATAGTCAAGGCAGTAGAAGAGATGAAGAAGGCAAAAGTGAAGACGTTAAGAAACAATGAATGGAGATTGGAAGAGGGGTTAATACTAAAGGAAGGAAAAGTATATATGCCAAAAGACGAGGAGTTGTGAATGGAAATCATATAACTCCATCATGATACACCAGTTGCTGGTTATGGAGGGCAATGGAAAATGGTGGAAATGGTCACATGAAACTATTGGTGGCCAGGAGTCACAAAGCAAGTACAGAAGTATGCGGAAGGATGCGACCAATGCCAAAAAAGCAAAAATTGACCTGCACCACCAGCTGGAAAATTAATGCCAAATCCCATTCCTAGTAAACTATGGGCAGACATTTCCCTAAACTTTATGGTAAAATTACCTGAATCACAAGGAATGGATTCTATCTTGGTGTATGTGATCGCTTTAGCAAAATGCCACACTTTTTTCTACCACAGAAACTACCTCAGCTTTGGAGCTTGCCAAACTGTTCAGAAATCAGGTATGGAAGTTGCATGGGTTGCCAGAAACAATGTTGAGGATTGACACCGACGCGTCCTCGAAGTTGAACGTAGTGCCATCATGTGATGATGGCTTGATCGAATTTTATTCTTGTATCTATTCATCTTTTCGATTTCATTTCCACTTCGCGTCATCGGTATGCAGCGCTATTCATTTCGTTGGTATATATACTGTTGTCTCATCTACTAGAGGCCAAGGTTTCTTGCCTTTGGCTCTAGGTATCGTACTCCGAAGTCCTGTACTTATAGTTTGTACTGAATTTAAGGTTTCTTGCCTTTGGCTCTAGGCTCTAGATGTTCGTTCTGTTCGAAACCTACACTGCTTGTAATAAACATCGTTAGGTTATGGGCCCCGCACTTGGCGAAACGACTTCTGAGACCCTTCAGTTTCCGAAGTTTAACGGAATGAACTATCACTTTTGGGCAGACAATATGAAGGCTGCCTTGCAGGTGAAATCGGTTTGGGGTGTCACTTCTAATCGCGAATGATGCCCACCTCATCCTGAGGCCGAGTATCCTGGTTTATACACCACTACTTCTTCCACTGTTGAAGGTGAACCTCCTACTTGAACTAGGAAGGTTGGCCAAGCTCTCATTGATGTCCTTCAGTCGAAGGGATATCTTGCTTGGGAACAAAGTATCGAGAAGTATGAGAGGTGGTTGAACAAGGATGACATGGCTATGGGCTTGATTCGGAATGCTATCGAGTACACTCAACGCGAGATCATAATCGACATGAAGACATCTGCGGAGATGTGGGATCATCTTCACCAGACTTATGTTGATCAACAGAGTGGAATAAATATCCACTTCTATTATCAGGAGCTATACTCGAAGAAGTGGGACGGTCACTCTTCGATGAGTGATCATATTGGGTTTTATCTCAATATCAGGCGCCGATTTATTGAAGCTGGTCATCGAATCAATACTAGCGTTATCATCAACTCGCTCTTGTTGTCTCTTCCACATACTCCTGTCTGGGAAGTTGTTAAGCAAAATCTTCTCTACAATCAAAGTCGGCTTACTCTCGAAAATGTCACTGCAGAATTACTTGCGGTGTTTGATCATATTCTTCATGAAGACGACGCCAAGGGTACGAAATCCCTTGCTTTAGTTTCAAAGGGGGATAACGAAGCAAGTGGGAGTAAGAAAGCTGATGGTAAAGGAAAGAAGAAGGGAAAGAAGAAGGGTAAACGTGAACCGAAGCCAGATGATATTTGTCATAACTGCCAAGAAAAGGGTCATTGGAGCACGACTTGTA
This sequence comes from Agaricus sinodeliciosus, assembly GCA_022315185.1. Lineage (NCBI taxonomy): Eukaryota > Fungi > Basidiomycota > Agaricomycetes > Agaricales > Agaricaceae > Agaricus > Agaricus sinodeliciosus. Next base: position 681,423 of record JAHTMV010000058.1, on the reverse strand, counting down.
CTAAGCCGAAGAAACCTAAATCCGAGACCAAACCTGACACTAAACCCACTGGATCTGCAAATGTCGCCGTTGATAATACTAGTACTACTGGGACGAGTCGTGAAGTTGGAACGCTATACATGGCTTCCCAAACCACTGGAATACCATTGGGATTACTCCTTGATAGTGCCGCTACCTGCCACATGATCAGCGATCGTTCATATTTTATTGAATATGAAGCTTGTACGCAACAACATATTGCCGTCAGAGGTTTCAACAATATCCCTGTTGCCGGAGTTGGAAAGATACGATTCCGAGCTTCATCACCAAGCGGTCATAACGATATCACACTTGATGATGCTCTTTATATTCCTAACCTGGGAGCGAATTTAATCAGTCTTGGGAAATTGCAACGATCAGGTGCTGAAATCAGGGGCTTAACAAATGGTATAGCTTTGATATGGAAAGGATCTATCGCTTTCAATGCGATCTTGATCGGCACTGAAGGAACTTTGTACCGAATTCAATCCATCGGGCCTGACGATCATCATTCCTACTTAGTAACTGATACTCCGGCATCTATGCGTTTATGGCATCGACGAATGGCTCACCTTGGTCCTCGTGGCATCAAAAGCATGGCCGAAAATAATCTCGTCAAAGGTCTTCAGATTGATAAACCTGAAGAATTTGACCGGCTCTGTGATGGATGTGCAAATGGGAAATCTCAGCGAAATCCTTTTCCTAAAGCCAGTGAAACCAAGTATGCACCACTTGAACTCATCATCATGGACTTATTCGGTCCCATTAAAACTCCTACTTGGGATGGTTATCAATACGCTCTTGTAGTTGTTGATGTCGGAACTCGGTTCCCAGTTGGGAGGCTTTTGAAAAGTAAAAGTGACGTTGGAGATGCAATCCATGATGTCCTTGCTATGATGGAACGACAGGCTAACAGAAAGGTTCAACGTTTGAGATCTGATGTTGGAAATGAGTTTGTTAACGGCGCGATGGACGAATTTTGTCGTCGAAATGGTATTATCCACGAAACAACCATACCTTATAATCCCGAGCAAAATGGGATAGCCGAACGAGCTATAGCCGTTTTCCTTCAGATGATGCGGTGTATGCTGTGGACTGCCAAAATGGATCTTCGTTATTGGGGCGAAGCATTCATGTACGCTGTTCATATTCGTTCTATCAGCATAACATCTGCTTTAAAAGGATTAGTTCCTTACGAAGCATTTTATGGCCGAAAACCAGATGTATCTCATCTTCGTATCTTCGGTTCATACAGTTGGGCACACGTGCCAAAACAGGTTCAGAAGGGAAAGCTTGACTCGAGAGCAGTGAGAGTACGGATGTTAGGTTGGTGGACAGATGAATCGAAGGGATATCATCTTGAGGACCTTGAAAATGGCAAGGTTATTGCATCGCGTGATGTTAAATTTGACGAAGACGATAAACCTAGTAATGTTGCTTCAGTTGACATCAGTCTGCCTCATCCTACAGCTGACGAAATCATCGATCTCACCAATTTAGATGAAACACCGCCATCCTCTCCTCGTCAAACTTCTGTTGAGTCTCGAGAGGTTAAAACTCCACCTACATCTCCAGTTGGTGAACCACCGAGCGCTTCGACTCCGACAAGTGATAAATTTGTCACACCGATGGCTACTTCTTCTGATGAATGCCCTGTTACTCCGGAGACACCTCATGAAGTAGTTATACCTTCAGCTCCGAAGCGAACAAAGAAGTGGGAGAATCTTCCTCCTCGAGAGCCATCTGAACATATACGTCGACAGACCGAACGTCATGGTTATGGTGAAAGTTCTAAAGACGTTGGTCATATGGCTTTCATTGCTAATTATGAACCTACCTATCATGAAGCTATGGAGACTCCCGAAGCTGATGAATGGCAAAAGTCGTTGGACTCTGAGCATGCACAGCTTATAAGAAAAGGCGTTGTAGAAGAAGTTGACAGTGTACCCAAGGGAAAGAAAGTGGTTGGGAGCAAAGTGGTGTTAAGGCGAAAACTTGACGAGCATGGGAATCCTGTCAAGTTTAAAGCCCGCATTGTCGCCCAAGGTTTTTCCCAGGTTCCTGGTATTGACTACCACGAAACCTTCTCTTCGGTAGCGAAGTTTACGACACTTCGTGTTCTTCTCACAATCGCTGCTACATTCGACTGGGAAATACATCAGATTGACGTTATAGGAGCATATCTACAGGGAGATCTTGATGAAGAAATCTATATGAGAATTCCTAACGGTGTTCGAAGCGAAAAGAAGTTTTGGAAGTTGAAGAAAGCTCTCTATGGATTAAAGCAAGCAGGTCGTCAATGGAAGAATAAACTTGATGAAGTTTTGATGAAGAATGGATTTACGCGAGCGCAATCTGATGATTGCCTTTACATCTTGCACAAAAACGGCAAGATTATTCTTTATCTACTCGTATATGTGGACGATATGGTCGTCACTGGTCCAGACTTTAAAATACGACATATCCTTGGTCTTCACATCGAACGAGACCATAAAAATCGTTGCATCTACTTGAATCAAACTGCGTATATCGACACCATTCTTCGATGCTTCGAAATGCAGGATTGTCATCCTGTATCGACTCCTCTTGCTGTTAACCATAGTTTATCGACTTCACAATCGCCTAAAAGTGACGATGAGATTAAAGCCTATGAAGAATATGCAAACGGTATTCATTACCTTTCACTCGTCGGCTCACTTCTTTTTGCCACACAAACTCGACCGGACATTCAATTCTCCGTCGGTCTTGTTGCACAATTTGCTGGGAATCCAGGAATTGCTCATCTTAGCGCTTGTAAGCGCATACTCCGATATTTGAAGGGAACTTCTACTTGGCAATTGGTACTCGGAGGCAATGACGAAATCGGTTTGAAGCTTGTTGGTTGGGGAGATTCGAGTTGGGCACAAGATGTCGATGACAGAAAATCTGTGAGTGGCTATTCCTTCAATCTAGCTGGAGGAACCGTTTCTTGGTCTTCAAAGAAACAACCCGTCGTCGCTACTTCAACAGTAGAAGCCGAATATATCGCTTCAGCAAACGCAACGAAGGAAGCAATTTGGCTGCATACCTTATTACAAGAACTCGACATCACCCAAAGCTCCGCCACTATCATTTATTCTGATAACCAAGGCTGCATTGCTTTGTCCAACAATCCTGTATCCCATTCTCGTGCAAAGCACATTGATATTCGATATCATTTCATTCGGGATCGAGTAGCAAAAGGAGTTGTAAAGTTGGAATATACTCCAACTGAGATGATGATAGCCGATATATTCACAAAGGCGTTGCCTCGTGAATCATTCAGTAAATGCCGTAGGTGGCTTGGAATTGTTCCGAGCATCAAAAGTGACGCATCGTTGAGTGGGAGTGTTGAGGATTGACACCGACGCGTCCTCGAAGTTGAACGTAGTGCCATCATGTGATGATGGCTTGATCGAATTTTATTCTTGTATCTATTCATCTTTTCGATCTCATTTCCACTTCACGTCATCGGTATGCGGTGCTATTCATTTCGTTGGTATATATACTGTTGTCTCATCTACTAGAGGCCAAGGTTTCTTGCCTTTGGCTCTAGGTATCATACTCCGAAGTCCTGTACTTATAGTTTGTACTGAATTTAAGGTTTCTTGCCTTTGGCTCTAGGCTCTAGATGTTCGTTCTGTTCGAAACCTACACTGCTCGTAATAAACATCGTTAAACAATCATCTCAGATAGAGGGCTGCAATTTGCTACTGAGTGTATGAAAGAACTTAACAAGATGTTGGGAATCAACACTCGGCTATCTACAGCCTTCCACTCACAAACTGATGGCCAAACAGAATGGATTAATCAGGAGCTGGAACAATACCTTAGATCGTTCAGTGATCATAAGCAGACTGATTGGCTTGATTGGCTAACAATAGCAGAATTCTCTTATAACAATAAGGTTCAATCATCAATGAAAGAGACCCTATTTATGGTAAACCTAGGAAGGCACCTGAAAACTGGTTTTGATCTCCAATGTCAGGGAAATCACCCAGCAGCAGCACAGTTCATGGACTACATGAAGTCTCAACATGAAGAGATCCAAGCAGCCCTTAAAAAGGCATAGGATAACATGCAGAGGTATGCAGATAGGACAAGGGGAGAAATGATAGAGTACAAAGAGGGGGATAAGGTTTTACTCAGTACCAAGGACCTCCAACTGCAGGGACGGCCCACTCGGAAACTTACTGAGAAGTTCATCAGGCCATACAAAATAAAGAAAATTGTATCACCTAATGCAGTGGAATTAGATCTCCCCAGATCTATTTGGATCCATCCAGTAGTAAATGTCAGCCGGATCATACTCTATCAAGAACAAATAGAGGGACAGGGAAGTAGACCAGCACCACCAGTAAAAGTTGAGAGAGAGCAGGAGTGGAAGGTGGAAAAAATCCTGAATGCAAAATGGTTCTGGGGGAAGAAATATTACTTGGTCAGATGGAAAGGGTTCATGGTAGAAGCAGACTCGTGAGAGCTGGAGGAGAATTTGACAAATGCCAAAGAACTTATTACTGAGTTTCACCAACTCCATGGAGAACTTAATAGGGTCAGTCATGCACTCCGTGACACAGGTTTTTATGAAAGAGAATTACCCAATAAGTTTACAGCAAAAAAGTTGTTTGGGTGGAATGACAAGAAGTTTGATGAAGAGTATTTAAAGAAATGGGAGAGAAATTGGTTAAATTGGAAATGGTGAATGTTGTCTCCAGAGGAGCTGATCTTAAGAAGGGGGTGATGTTAGAACTTTGGCCTAGTGACATGGTGTCATGCTGTCACACTAGTTTTTTCTCATAATTATTTTCCCTCTGCTGCTTCAGTTCGACGGAGGCTAAACTATCGGCATACTGGCCATAGCTAAGGCATTAGACCTACCATTGGAATTATATTATCTCATCTTATCTTTCTTACCACTGGATCATGCTCAGCAGGTGCAATGGAGAAGACGGACAGCTAGAATCAGACAGGCACCATGCCCTGAAGGTTGGGACTTAAGAGATTGCAGGTGTATGACATGTGGGAGGATAACGATGATTATGAATGATGGAGTTGCAGACTGGCCATGGATACTACAACAGTGGGCAAACCTGGACTTCTGCTATTGGAAACTGGCACAGTTCTTCATCATGTGCCTCTGTAGAAAGATAATGGCAATGTATCATAGTCAAACTTGGTAGATGTGAACAATTTTCCACTTTTAGAACATTTGTACTTGTTGACATTTTTATAAGGTTTATCCAAGACTATGGATCACTACTCATGTATCTCTTCCTTTCTTCTTTTCTCATGATTGATTCCTTTTCAAAAATATAAACTTCTCATGCTCTGCTTCTTTTACCTTGGTCCATGTATAAATAGTTTCTTTTCTCACATTTTACTTTGATATGATGTCATTCATATAAAAATAGTTACCTAGGGTAGTTAGTCTGTGTGCAGCCCTCTAGGTATAAAAGTTATGTAGAAACTTGTAGAATACTCTGTCAAGTTCTCTTAGGTTCTACACTTATATACTCTTTTGCTACTACTTCTAGTTGATTCTTAAGTAAGGTGTGACTCTGTGATGTCACATTACAGTTGCCCTAACAATAATAAAGCTAATGTCAGATTCTGATTCCTGGATCTTGAGAATATATAGTTACACTCTTAAAGCATCAAAATCCACACAGAAACAAGCAGAAAACATCACATTCTTGTTATGTTTTTCTATATCTCCATAACTGGTATGTCTTTTGACAAAAACATACATATAAACTTATGTTCTTTTAATATTTCATAAATTGTCGTGATATTTCCAGAATTTTACAGCCAGTAGAACAGGTGCTATGACAGGTGTAATTACAGTTGACAATAACTCCTCCCCTGTGATGGAATCTTGATATCTCTATAATGGGTATATTGTTTGAAAACAACATACATATAAACTTATGTTTTTTTAATATTCTAAGATTTGTCATGATTTTTCCGGAATTTAGGAGCAATAGAACATAATATACAAAGTGTATCATCTAGAAAGACATAATATTTCTGAAGATTCTAACTTATGGTGCTTATTTGTAATTCTCAATCTACTTTTAATATCAAGGTAAACATATAGAGGTTAGCTGCCTTGGGTATTAGTACTTTGGCCCAAAATTAAGTAGATTCAAGATTTTGTGTGAAAAGTTTGGTGTAAGATGTTTAAGCTAGTGAAAAGTTAGACAGATTTTGCTGATGTAAATGGTCTTCAACCTTTAGCATGTACTGGCAGAGTATACTGATATCCATGGCATCTAAGGAACTATCTGTTATCAAATTAGCATAATGGTTGTTCAATTGAAAAAAAAACACAAACCCAAGCCCACAGTATGCCAGGAATCTTCTTCAATCCAGTCCCAATATGAGCTCTCAGACATATCCTCTTCATCTACCTCAGATGTTTTACCTTCCTGGCCTTGATCACTGCCCTCACCTCCTTCATCTCCACTCTTATCTTCACTCTCTTCATCATCTATGGCATTATCTTCTGCCTCAGAAGATAAATGAAAATTGTTCACCCAGCATTGTTCAATCATCTGTCAACTCCACTCTATTATCTGCACAGAAGGATGAGAGTTTGGTTGGTCAAAAGATTCCTTCTTAAACAGTGCGAGAGAAATTTCATTGTTGGAATCAGCAGGAAATTGGTCAGGACAAGGTGAATTGGGTCTCTGTCTCTGTCGCTGATCATTATCTTTAGCAACTGAATGGGTTCTTTTAAAAGGTAATCCTTGGACAGCCCTTTCTAAACTTCTGCTGCATAATTTCCTAATTCCTTCAAAAACCATGATGCTAATTTCAGATTTTGTCTGGTTTCTGAGATGGGCTTGTTTTGTGGAATAAGATACTACATTTCTACAACCACATGTGCATAGGACTCTTGATGACTTGGAACCTGAGTTCAATGCTGACGTCATGATGATGAGTGGAAATTTGAATGGCAGAATGGTGGAGTAAATGAAGAAGGGCAGCATGAGAGGGAAACAACAAGGAATTCATTGGAAAGTCTTCCATGAGGAGTAGACAGGTTGCTAATGAGTTTAAGCTGCCTCATCACAGAAGCCCTATGACCTGTATAACAAGGGAGAAATGTTCAAAAGGATATTGAAGAAGACTAGCAGTGAGAAAAGATTAGTTGAATATATGGGTGAGCTGATAAGCCTTACCTAACATTAAAGTGCACTCTTCATTAGAAATATATATAAAACAGGCAGGAGGCTAGGGAGCAGTCTAGAACATCTTGCCACATGTACGCTAGTGCTTTACACTGCTGCAGGATTAAGAGTGAAGTGAAACTGTAGTCATATTCATTCCTTCAAGAAGTCAAGGAGAATATTTTGTGTCTGTCCTGATAACAGATCCTGGGAAAGGAACACTGGAGGAGACAATGCATAGGAGTGAAAGAACTGGCAGAAATCGATGCCAAGACTAGCAATGATTTGATAAGCCTCATGGGTGAAAGAATCATAAAAGAGATTATTAACTTGACATAATGCCTCAAGTCATCAGTGTTTGTGGACAAATACATGTACATGTCAGGCTTATATAACAAATGGGCCAATGTTACCTGTGAATTCTCTCAAGATATGGCGTCCACCCTCCTATCTATTCTCTCAGCTCCATACCCTGTTTTGGCCCATTCTACCAACCAGTGTAACTATTTGCTCATCTGAACCTATCATTTTTGTTATGATTCCATTATTTCCCAGTATGATTAACCTGTCATTTGGCGCACAACAAACCTCTTCTCTTTACAGTACTGAAGAAACTTGTCTTCCCTCGAATGCATCATGACAAACTGGAAACTGTTTGCTGCTAAGCCCTCCATCTCCATCTGGTTCTGTGCAGCCCTCTCAATTTAGTTCTTTGTACTTCTCTCCTAGACTTGTATGCACAACTTCTATGTGAAGTGTTGGATTTAATTATAACACTTGATGCTGACTAAGCTTAGTGCCTATTCTAAGGCACCCTATCTTTAGATGTGCTGCCTAGTGCTGCCTCATCCTATGCATTATGTCCCTGTGCAGATGCTGCCTTGCACAGCTATGCTCTCATTCTGCTATTGGTAGATAGCATTGTATTGGCGCAGCCTTATGCAGCCCATTATGCTTGCACAGACCATCCTAGAAATGTATATAAGGTCTGTATATTTCACTTAATAGATTATCAGATTTCCATCCATTAAGTGTGTTTCCTAAGTCATACATAGTCTTAGCTACTATTTTCAGCTCACTGTTCCACATGTAAGTGATTATTTTCTATCACTGTGTACCACTATGCTGTTAACAGGTTATGGGCCCAATTGCCTGCTCCCTCTAGTGTGCTCTCTGCTGCACATTAGTCGAGAGGGTTGATCACTAACCTGAATGCTGTAGCAAGATGGTCCATCTCTCAAGCTATGTTGAAATGCCTTGAGTTTTCATCTCAGCTTTCACCATTCTGGTCTATCACTCTTATGCAGGTCTGAAAGGGTTTATGACACTGTTCAGTATAGTGCACATTGCTTACATACCTGATACTGATCATGCTTCTCTATAGAACACTCAAATCACAATAGCCTCCTACATGCCCTTTCTCACATCCATTGAACTCCTTACAGGAGCTGAGAATTATGTCAACTGGGTTGACACCATGTCTGATGTCCTCATGCTCATCCAATCTGATACTGAGGATGTCTCAGCACTTGATCTCTGTATGGGTATAGCACTACCTACTTTGAATGCCCCCACGTTAGCCAAACAGGCTTATCTGAATAAGATTGCCCTTGCATGTATTAACTCATGCTGCACTAAAAGCCTGCTTTCCATCAGGCATACAGGCTGCAATGACCTCTGGACTGCCCTCCAAAACTCTTACAGCACCTCGGGTCCTGCTTCGATCTTCACATTGTATCAGCAGACTATTAGCTTCCATATCTCAGGATCTAATGACTCTTCAGCTGAGATAGCTCAGCTTGAATCAGTTTACAACCAGCTTGAATGTGGGTGTGGACATTCTCCCACTTGTCTATGCTATGACCCTTCTAGCTTCAGTTTCTACCAACTAGAAGATCATGTCTTCCTTCCTTACTGCTAAGTTCAACATGTCTGATGTCACATTCCAGATCATAAAGATGAAGTTGAGACTTACTCTCAGTTTACATATGTGCCAAATTGGTCAAGATTGATCTCAACTAACTCTGATCAGACCAGAAATGTCTCCTGCCCTCCAAATGTGATTGCTAGAGGTGGTTGTAGTTTAATTTCACCTTTGTATTGTGATAACAATTTGATCTCACATTATGCTTTCCCATTCTATATTGAGAATCTGATGCATAAGTGTTCCGATATTGCTGCATGTGCAAAGTGCAAGGGAAAGTGACCTGCAAATAAGGCATACCCTGTTGAATGGCTCCTCGACTCTGGTGCATCATCACATTTCACAAATGATCTAGCTGATTTTGCCAAGTACGAAGGTCACTTTGGCATCTGCAACACTGCTGAGAAAATGTTAGCTTTGCTTATTACTCATTGCAGTACAGTGATCATGGAGCATGTCATCTATGATGACCAAATGGGATCTCATGAGATCCATACCTTTAGAATCTACCCAGTCTTGTATACTGGGAAAATGGGATTGAGACCCCTGCTGACCAATACTTTTCTTGAGTCGAACAAGGACATCTTGTTAAGACTATGACCGGAAAGGAATTGCTAAGCTGGAAGGACTTAGCAAAGAACAGCTTTGGCCTTAGTAACATGGAAACAGTGTGCTATGCCTTCCAACTAAATCAGTAGCTGATTTAGAGAAAGAGAAGAGTGACCCACAAAAAGTGGAATCATTTGAGAGCAAAGAAGATCAAGTTGCAGAAAGCAGGGAACAATCTAAGTTGATTTTCAGACTGAAGTACTGTACAGAATATCTACAGCTTAAATACGAAAGTACTGAATAGGAATCAAATGCAGAAGATGAGAAAGGATAGCAGAATGATTGTGCAATTGATAGGAATGAATAAATGGAGAGGGGTTATTACCTTATGGATACTGATTGTTATGGTTTCACCAGTTATGGTCACTCGTTCTGGCTCTTTTGTTTTTCTGCGTTCCCATGCCTGTCCATTATACTTTTCTTTCATCTTTCCTTTCTAGTATCTTTTGTCTCACTGTTACTCCACTCCCATATGCTTTACTCCACGTCCATACGTTCTTGCTCCACTTACTCCACTACCCTGAGTATTATGACTCACTCCTGTTCTATACTTAGTTACCTTGGGTAGTTGTCTCTACGTATATAAACCCTGTAGGTACTGCTGTATTCCTTACGCTTTACCAATCGTATCCTTCCCTTACTCTTCTCTCTTATCGCCCTCAAGTCTTTGTCACTTGTCTGCAACCTGAGTCTTTATAAGATTAAGGTCGTAACATTTGGTAAAGCGTCTACACCTCACCTTGCAGACAGCAGCCTAGCGAGCTTGCTGTAGTGGTAGTGCATACGGCAGATCTACCAATCGAACGGACGTAATTTTTTCGCGTCGAAGCTTTTACACAAGCGTAGTCATCAGGGCACGAGTTTATGCCAAGTAGCAGCCGACAAGGAAAGAAACGACTTGTCGAAGAAGAATTAGCCGCATATCACGACGGATTGTTGCGAGAGATCGAGTTACCGAGTAGCCCGACATCGAGACCGGAATCAGCACCACAGTCAGAAATCGACGAGGAAGTAGATCAAATTGCGGACAGTTTTGCGGATATACACATCGACAACGAAGACCAATCAGAGACGAAGGAACCATCAGACATGTCGACCACAGAGAATACCAAGTCAATTATCCCCGATCCCGGTTGGTTCGAGGGAAGCAGAGAGAGATTTGAGGACTGGTGGAGGAGCATTCAGCTGTTCATAAAGTTTAACGGGATCACCGACAATGATAGGATGATCATAGCGGCCATATCCAGGATGAGAGGAGGAGTAGCCGGAAGTTTTTCAGCACTCATAGCGGACAAAGTCACCAACCCAGACGTAACATTTACGTGGAAGCAATTCGAGAAGCAGGCGAAGGAGTTGTTTATCGATGGAATGGACAAGGAGAAGAGCGAGATAGCTATCGAGACGATGACACAAGGAAAGAAACCCATCGTGGACTTCTTAGTCGAATTTACCTTGATGATGAACAAAGCGGGAACGGACGATCAACACGCCATCTTCTTGCTGAAGAAGAACGTCAAAAAGGAAACCATTCGCACCATTCTATCATTCCCACCCGACAAAGTCCCCACCACTTCAACATGGCTCGAAACCATAAAAGCAGTAGGAATGGGAACAGAGACGATGAGTTTGTTCGACAAACACACCGCGACAGGAGTCACTTATGGAGGAAGTGGTCAACCCATGGAATTAGGAAGGTTCGAAACCGCTAGAGTCCAAACCCCGAATAATCAGAGGAAGTGTTTCAATTGGAAAGTTCGGACATTTTGCTAGAGAATGCAGGCAGCCGAAGAAGACCGTAACGTGTTACAATTGTAACAAACCAGGACACATCGCCAGGAATTGTAGGGCACCGAAGAGAGCTAGGACTAGGGAAACGACCGAGGATAGTCCACAGGACGAAGAAGATACCACCGAGAAGCAGGATTTTGCCGAAGGGTCCGATTGAGCATGAAATCTTGACCCATAAATCGTAGAGTCTCTCCCCATGTAACAACAAATTCGAAATCCAAGTATGTTATTCCTTTCAAGAGAGACTCAACGCGAAATTCTGCTGGATGCAACCATCAAACCAAGAACGGAAACAAAACGGTCAAGGCCCTTATCGACTCGGGAGCACATATGACGATGGTAGCAAAGGAGTTGGCAGAGAGAGAGAAATTGAAGAAGGTCAAACGCAACAACCCATTCGCATGAGAAACAGACGGAACACCAAATCGGACAGGGATATTAACGGAGGACGCCAAAATCCAGATGATCTAGGAGGACATAAGGAGGAAATCAAGGCACTGGTATCGGACATTTCGAGCGCGATATTTTTCTTGGATACGACTGGTTAATTCAACACAAACCCGGAGATCGACTGGATAAACCAAGAAGTCAGATTTACAGATGCCCCAGTACATGCACTACACCACACCAAACGATTCCTTTTTCTCGACGGCTAACCACTGATGTGGACAGCGCTACGGAGGAAAAAGAATCAGATCCCACCAACCCCGAAGATCTACCCGATTACATTCGACCATTTACGCACTTGTTTAACAAACGGAATTTTGAGCAATTACCAGCTCGAACGGAATGGGATCATGAGATCAATCTAACGGAGGACGCACCAAAGGAGATATCATCGAAGGTTTATAACATGACGCCAAAGGAAAGGGAGGAACTCGATAAGTTCTTAGACGAGAACCTAGCATCGAAACGAATTCGACCATCCAAATCACCATACGCTGCCCCTTGTTTCTTCGTACCAAAGAAAGACGGATCTCCGACTATGCCAGGACTACAGGAAACTCAACGAACATTCGATCAAGGACAAAACGCCATTACCGCTCATAAGCGAAGTACTCGACCAACTGCGAGATGCGAAATACTTCAATAAACTGGACATTATCTGGGGTTACAACAATGTCAGGATCAGAGAAGGAGATGAATGGAAAGCAGCGTTTATCACCAATCGTGGATTATTCGAACCTACTCATGTTTTTTGGAATGAGTAACTCCCCGGCGACCTTTTCTCGTATGATGGCAACCATATTCCGAGAAATGATCCAAGAAGGTGCACTGGTCAACTATATGGACGACTTCGCGATTCCAGGACGTACCAAAGAGGAACTACGTGAACGGACTATACGTTTCCTGAAAATCGCCGACAAACATAGTCTATTCTTCAAACGATCGAAATGCGAATTCGACGCCAGGAAATCGCCTTGTTAGGCACGGTTGTAGGAAATGGAAAAGCTACTATGGAAAAGGAGAAGGTCAGGGCCATAAAGGAATGGAAAAGCCACGAACAATTAAGGAGGTGGAGAGTTTCTTGGGATTCGCAACTTTTACAGACGCTTCATACAAAACTTCAGCATCATCGCAGCTCCGCTTAATCAGTTGAAGGGAGGAGGAAAAGAGTGGAAATGGGAAGAAGCACAACAACAGGCATTCGAAGCGTCAAAGATTCCATTACCAGCGAACCAGTATTGGCATTGCCAAATGACTATGGAAAGTTTAGATTGGAGGTGGATGCATCAAACTATGGAACGGGAGCAGTCCTATCACAGGAACAGGAAGGAAAATGGCATCCGGTTGCATTCATGTCCAAAACGTTGACTGAAGCAGAACGAAACTACGAGATCTACGACAAGGAGTTACTGGCTATAGTCAAGGCACTGAAATTATGGAGACAGTACCTGTTGGATGCGAAGGAACAGTTCGAAATCTGGACAGACCACGAAAACCTGAAGTACTTCAGAGACCCACAGAAACTGAACGCTCGACAAGCAAGATGGTACCTTATGCTGCAGAATACGATTTCGCACTACGACACATACCTGGAAAATCCAACACCAAAGCCGACATCCTCTCCCGCATAGTCAAACCAGACACAAGCCGAGACAACAGGAACATGGAAATGTTCAAAGGAAAGGAGTTTGTACGAAGAATAGTTGAAGAAACGCCAGTATATGAAACCATTTCTACGATCCGACGATTCGAGATATCACCGACCAACAGATCCTGGAAGTTATCAGAAAGTCGAAGAGAGGGAAACCATGGTACTGCAGGAATTGGCGAAACAACCGGAGAAAGTGTGGGAGAAAGAAGGGATAATTTACCGACAAGGACGGATCTATGTGCCGGATGAAAGGAACTTGCGAGATCAAATCCTACATATCACCACTATTCCCCGACGTCGGACACCCTGGACAACATCGGATGCTAGAACTGTTGAAGCGGACGTTCTGGTGGCCCACGATCAAGACGGACGTCAGGAGATATGTCAGAGGATGTGACATGTGTCAAAAGAACAAGATCATTCGCAGACCCGAACCAATCACTGAACCCATTACCAATCCCAGAAGGCCCTTGGCAGGAAATTCTATTGACATGATCGGACCTTTGCCTAAGTCCGAAGGCAAAGATGCTATTGTTGTTATCGTCGACCGGTTCTCAAAGATGATCCACCTTGTTCCCACCACTACGACTCTCACGTCAATCGAATTAGCGCATCTATACAAATCGGAGGTTTGGAGGCTCCATGGAATTCCCCGAAGAATCATCAGTGACAGAGGACCGCAGTTCGCATCTAAATTCATGAAGGAGCTATGCACATCATTGGGGATAGAAAGGAACCTATCAACGGTGTATCATCCTCAGACGGATGGACAAACGGAACGCATCAACCAAGAAGTCGAAATGTACTTGCGGAATTTTATCAGCTATCGACAGAACGATTGGACGAAATGGTTACCTACGGCGGAGTTCCATTACAACGATAAAGTCCACTCGCCACGAAGAACACACCGTTCTTTTTGAATCACGGATTCCATCCATGGAAAGGGAATCACAGTCTACCTATTCAACCCAGCGGCAGTGGATTTCTCATCGGAATTAGAGAAAGTCCGAGAAGAAGCTAGAGCGGCAATGGAAGAGAACAATGATCTTATGCGAAACCGAGGAAACCACGGAAATGTCTCTAAAGTTCTCACCCGGAGAAAAGGTCTGGCTAGAAGCAGTTAACATTCATTCCAACCGACCATCACGGAAACTTGACAACAAACGCTATGGACCTTTCGAGATCGTCGAAGCTGTCGGAGATCGGTCATACAAGCTTCGCTTACCTGAGTCCTGGGCAATCCACAATGTATTCCACGTTTCATTGCTCACACGATGTCATGAACCCGAGTTTGACAGCCAACACCACCCTACCCCGCCGCCACCTGATATCATAAACGAAGAAGAAGAGTACGAAATCGAAGAGATCCGAGGACATAGGAAGCGAGGAAGAGGAACCCAGTATTTGGTACATTGGAAAGGTTACGGAAACGAAGAAGACACATGGTTACCAAGATCAGCCTTGGAGAATGCTAAAGACGTCCTAGACGAGTACGAGAAAACACGGTCATAGGATATAAAACCCAGCGAAAGCACTCCAATCGGTATACAACAATCGTCAATGTCCTTCCTCGCCAATTCGCCAACCCTCTCAGCTGTTGGTGGTAACACCAACATCTACGACACCCAAGCCCTCTTTGGAGGACAACACCTGGTGCACGTCCATCAGGATACATCAGACTATCTTCTTTTCCAATCACACGTCCAAACACTGCTCATCATGAACCCACCCAAAGACGCCATGCCTATTACAGATGAAGAAAAGAAGGAGTTAATTTTGAAGTTAAAGAAGGAGAAGCGGATGATCAAAATGTTGAAAGATGTGGTAGAAATGGCGGAGTTAACAAACTCCGGTCTGTTGGAGCAATTAGAAGGAGATAGGACCGGTGGAACGCGGGATGGTAGATAGCAGATTTGGAACATCTGCCTAAAAGAGGAGATGGAGAATAATAGATAAACCGAAACTTTTCCTTGTCTCTTTCTTTCAGAACACCTCGCATCCCTACCAACAAACATGTCTAACACCCCCCTTTCACCAACACCCTTGCCTATGACACCGAAATTCACACCACATTCAACAAGAACCTACGCTCCATTGAACAACAAAGAGAAACCATCCTCATTATCTTGACCAATTTGGCTCACATTCGTAACTTAGGAGGCACTCTTAGTACCGTTGCCACCAACAGTCAACGGTCTTAGTATCTGTCCAACTGCTATTCAACAAAATCGTCAAAGACACGAACATCCAAAACCAATTGGACAGGTTGGTTGATGACGCCAGAGAACTATCCCTCACCCGTATCGAACTCAAAGCCCATGACATTTCTATCAAACTCGCCTATCTACTACGTGCCATGCCAGAGGTCGGATCTGAGGAAAAGATCAAATATGCCCGCACAGTTCTCAAAGCTTACTTAGGTGACGATGCCGACGTCCCTACCCGTCCCAACTCGCCTACATCCCTCCCTATTCGTATCAAAAGCCCTTCTCCATTTCCCCCCCCTTTTGAAGACGATCTCCGATTGAAAGCCAACTTTGATGTTGAAGCTGTACGACTCAAAACCTTCTTAAGGCAATATGAACCATCCTCCGAACCCATTCCATTCGTCCCTCCTGGAGGATACACCACAATCGTCGAAGGAGGAGAGAAAGATGAAACCTTTTGGAAGGAAGTTGTTTACACACTCTTTGACAAACTCGCCGTCGAAGAAAGTTACGCAGGAGACAGCTATTTTGTGGCCCAAGTCGGAATGCCCAACGCCCCACACTTCATTGGCCGTGTCGACTTCGATAATCATATCATCGGATCGAAGAAGAAAGCGATACTTGCACTTCTCCACACCCTTAAGCACTAGTATTCGTGTGGTCACGAAACCTAAACGGAGGGTATTGTTATGGTTTCACCGGTTATGGTCACTCATTCTGGCTCTTTTGTTTTTCCGCGTTCCATGCCTGCCATTATACTTTTCTTTCATCTTTCCTTTCTAGTATCTTTTGTCTCACTGTTACTCCACTCCCATATGCTTTACTCCATCCATACGTTCTTGCTCCACTTACTCCACTACCCCGAGTATTATGACTCAGTCCTGTTCTATACTTAGTTACCTTGGGTAGTTGTCTTTACGTATATAAACCCTGTAGGTACTGCTGTATTCCTTACGCTTTACCAATTGTATCCTTCCCTTACTCTTCTCTCTTATCGCCCTCAAGTCTTTGTCACTTGTCTGCAACCTGAGTCTTTATAAGATTAAGGTCGTAACACTGATGGTGCAACAGAAAGGAGGTCTTGAGGTGGATGAGTCTTGCGATAGAAATAACAACCCACATTGCATTGGTCGTGAAGTGACTGTGGGAGCGCAACTGTGATACCAAAGGTACCATGGCAATCTATCAGTCAATGTGACCAGTAAGCTGGAATCGAATTGCCAAAAGAGTGATGGGAATGGAATATGTCAGAAAGAGATATCCAGAACTAGTCAGAAATACTGATGGAAATAGCAAATTCGGAAATAGCATGATCTGGATATAACACATCTCTATAACAGGCACTTTTATTCACACAACACTCTGCAATCTATATAGGCATGTTCTTCTAAACACTGTCCAAAAAAATGACAACAATTTGTACTACATTAACACATGTACCATCCAATATCATGGCTCAGCAACTGTATCACTTACAAAATTGTTATATGATATCTGGCATCAAAGATTTGGACATTCCAGCATTGATGCCTTATGCAAAGTCCCAGATCTCTCAAAGTTGCTCCTTAAGATTGATTTCCCTCTGATTCTGAAAACGTGTCCTGGGTGTGCTCTTGGTAAGCAGCACCAGAGATCTTTCCCTGAGAATCCTAATCATGTCTCTAGGAAAGCTGAGCTTATCAATTCTGATCTGCTTGAGTTCTCCATTTTGTCTTTCACAAGTACGTAATTACATTCTTGGATGACTTCTCCAACGTAGTGGCTACCATGCTATTTCAAAGTAAAGATGAAGCTTTTAACACTGTGCAAGCCTTTGTTGCACTCTGCCCACTGGGTACAAATGGACCACAAGGTCCTGCTCCATTTGGATATCCCCCAAATGCAAAACCCTTGCCACCAACACCTCTCAGATCTTTCCCAAGATCTCCTTCACTTAATTCCAGGCCCTCTCATCCGAGAACTCCATCTAAGCCTAACATGCCAGAGCCTCGTGCTCTGACACCTGCAGTTCCAGAACCTATTCCAAACAACCAGTTCCTTAATCAGCCCAATTTCATTCTGGTTGCACCTAGGAGAATGGGCAGGCAGAGGCAATCTCCTTTTGGCCCTGGAAATGTCTATGGTGATCACTCCAATCTCTTGGATGCATTATGAAACATTGATCGCTGGAACCAAAATCCTCTCAAGTTGGATGTCCAATGGCATGGTTACAGTGATGAAGTAGTATCACTTTTTGAGCAACATGTTCATGATTGAATCCAAAACAGAGTGCTTAACTGGCCTCATAAGACAAGAGAATGGTTCCAACCTGGATGAAACAGTGTGGTTGTAGAAAACTTCCCAGGTCAACTTGACCCTGATAATATCCCATCACAGGAACCAACTTCTCCCAAAGGATCAAAGGAACATCTCCACTAACTTGTAAGTAAGGGAAGAATAGAATTTCTTGAGCAATTACAAAGCACTGGAAATGCTGTGACCTAGGGAATATGAAAGAATTCCTCAGGATAAATATTACATGCAATAGGAAAAACAAGAGAATATTCCTTGACCAAGTCTCTTACCTTGCCAAGGTCCTGAAAAAGTTCAATGTCACTTGTAAGCTGACAAAGACTCCTCTTCTGTCTGGATTCACTTTTGTGCTCCATGATGAACCTGTCAATCCTGCCTTCTGACAAAAATACCAACAACTTGTTGGGTCCTTGATGTATCTGATAATTGGCTCTTAACCAGACATTGCTTATGCTGTTGTTAAGCTGAGTCAACAATGTGCAAATCCTGCTGAGAAGCATTACAATGCTGGATGTTATGTCTTGTAGTACCTTCTCATGACTCGCAAGTACCAGATTACTTATGATGGTGCTTCCAATCAGGTAATTGTTGCCTATTCAGACTCTGACTGGACTCAGGACCCTACTGATCACAAGTTTGTTACTGGGTATTATGTTACCCTTGCTCACAGGTGCATATCCTGGCTGAGCAAGAAGCAGAAGACTGTCGCTGCATCTTCAACAGAAGCTGAATACATGGTGCTCTCTGACTGTGTCAAACAGTTAGTGTGGATGCACATGTTGCTGATGAAAATTGGCTTGAATTGTCTTATACTGCATTTGCTCAGTGACAATGAAGGTGCTCTTTTCTGGGCCTCCAATCTGGTCCAAGAAAAATGTTCAAAACATGTTGACATGAAGGCTTATATTATCCATCAATTCTTTGAAGAAAAGAAGATTGATCTCTTCCATGTTGAGGGCACTAAAAATCCTGCCAACATCTTCACCAAAAATTTAGATAGGACAATTTTTGAATGTATCTGTGTGCTTCTCAATATGGAGTTTTTTGCATGCTAGTCGCTGCATAGTTCCACGATGCTTGCAGCAAGGAGGAGTGTTGGATTTAATTATAGTGCTTGATGCTGACTAAGCTCAATGCTAATTATGACATACATAGCACCTATTCTCAGGTGCCCTATCTTTAGACATGCTGCATTGTTCTATACATTATGTTCCTGTGCAGATGCTGCCTTGCACAGCTATGCTCTCTTTCTGCTATTAGTAGATAGTATTGTATTAGCACAGCCTTATGCAGCCCATTATGCTCACACAGACCATCTTAGATATGTATATAAGGTCTGTGTATCTCACTTAATAAATTATCAGATTTCCATCCTTTAAGTGTGTTCCCTAAGTCATACATAGCCTTAGCTATTTGTTGTATACTCTTCTAGTCTCAGCTCACCATTCTATGTGTAAGTGATTATCCTCTATCACTGTGTACCACTATGCTGTTCAACAGTAGTAGATGTTTGTGAGTTAACCATATGGTCTCGGCTGACTCTTGTCCAGTGCATCATCAACTGTCAACTGATTCATTGTCTTGTGTGAAGTCTGGGTTGTGTAAAGGGTGATGACAATCAGGTGCCAAGACCATGGCAGTGCATTGAATATGATTGTTTGGAAGGATTTGTCATCAATAGAGGCACCTAGAGTGGTTGCATTCAACCATTTGGTGTACATCTGTGTTATAAACTCAACAAAATCTTGACCATCAGCATAGATGTGTTATGCAGGACCAGCTCTGCATTCAAGATGGCTATTTCTGAGGCTACCTCATACATGTCTGTGTTCTACACGTCAGCTGCAGTACCATGGATATTGATTCCTGTTAGAACTTGGCCTGAATGTCACACAGTCACACAGTCACACAGTCACATTATTTATTACATAATTATTTTCCTCTGCTACTTCAGTTCGACGGAGGCTAAACTATCAGCATACTGACCATGGCTCAGGCATCAGATCTACCCGTGGAATTATACCAAGACATCTTATCTTTCTTACTGCTACATCACGAACAACAAGTGCAATGGAGAAGATAAGCAGCTAGAATCGGACGGGCATCACGCCCTGAAGGTTGGTACTTACATGACTGCAGGTGTATAGAGTGTGGGAGGATGACGTTAATCATGAACGATGGAGTGGCAGAGTGACCTTGGGTGCTGATACGATGGCAAAACCTGTCTTTCCGATACTGGAAGCAGGTACGATTTTACACTATGTGCCCATGTGGAAAGATCTTAGCAACATATCATGGGAGCATTTGGTGGATGTGAACATTTTCTATTTTTAGAACAATTTGTACTTGTTGACTTTTTATAAGGTTTACTGAAACTTATGGATTATTGATCTTGCCTTTGGTTCTCTCTTCTTTTCTCATGATCAATTCTTTTCTAAAAATATAACTTCTTTTTCCTGTTGTTTACATTTTTATGGTTTGTTTACATTTTTATATTTAGCTTTTTCTCTCACATCGTGTTTCACTGTCAATGTATAAATAGTTTATTTTCTCATACTTTACTTTTTTATAATGTCATTGTGTAAAAATAGTTACCTAGGGTAGTTGGTTTGTGTGCCAGGACTTAGGTATAAAAGTAGGTAGAAACTTGTAGAAAACTCTGTCGAGTTCTCTTAGGTTCTATGCCTATATACTCCTTTGCTACCACTCCTAGTTGGTTCTTAAGTAAGGTGTGACCCTGTGACGTCACATCACGGTTGCCCTAACAATTTCCAATCCCATAGGGGTCATGTTATGAAGCCCTATCATCACTTCTACTGTGGAATCTCTATCACTCTTCCAGACTCATTTATCCCATGCCTTCCTACCACCAATGATCCCCTCATCAATCAACTCCTTTAGCAAGCCTGGAAGTATGCTTCCTACATCTATGCCTACAACAAGTATGGACAATACATCAGAACCTACAAGGCCAACTTGTCAGATAGTTGGCATCATGCATGGAAGGCTTATCCTAGTCCAGGGCTGGACATGGTATACATTTATCCATATCTCGAGATTCAGGATATCGAGAAGTTCGTTGCCTTCATCAAGCAGCAGCTAGAGGATGAACAGTACCAACTAGAATTAGCATTTACTTGGCTACACAACTTGAAACCTACCAGCTGAACTGCCGAGGCAAACAATCAAGATTGGATCTGGATTGGCCTCAGTTCGCCATTGTCCTTCTGTCACAAGGTGCAGATCAGTTGGAATTCTATAATTATGAGAATCCTATAGATTGACATTTCAGATTGAGGTATTTATAGGAATCATTTCATCTTGTGTTCCATTTTATATTTATGTTTCATGATCTGTTTCATGTAATGTTTCATATAGTGTTTTGTATTTATCATTTTACCTTGTCATGCAAGTATCATAAATCAACTTGCTAGTTTCACATTCTGTCTCAGTTATTTATAGGAGTAGATAGAATGTATTTAAGGTATGCTTCTGACAGAAAGTTCAAAGTCAAGCTTTGATCTTCTTACAGGGCATCCATGTAACTGTAATAAAATCTACTTTTTATTCACTCTCAAATCTAAATCTTCGCCTGATATCCACTCAAGCTATTCTTACCATTAGTCTTAACAGTTAAAGCTATTGTAATCAGTTTAGTTCAAGTGTATTCTATAGTCTTGATCTTGTACAGTTCTCAGACTATAGGAGGATTAGCGGTTAGACTACATGTCTTGCCAATGCCTAATCATGCCAACATCTAGGAGACATTGACTATTGACTAGTCATGTGCTTCTAGATAGGTATCAGAACCACTGTCAGGATCTTAACTGATCTTTCAGCACTCCTCATACCAAAACTAACATTATCTGCAAGTTCAAAGCCAAGTACTGTGTGGAAGTATTCACAGAACACATCCTACTGAGAAAAAGTAGGTTTTTGCACTTTGGCCCTTCAACATTTCAATCTTTAGGATTCAACTTTGGTGCTCTTTCCAGTAGTGCTTTCTCTTTTGGCAGTCAACCTGCATCTCCAACCACAGGTAGCATTAACCTCCCACCTGTGGCAACACCAGTCAATCTTGGAGGTATGGGAACAGGATTCATATCAGCTCCAAGCTCGCCCTTCAGTGCACCAACTGAAATTGCTCCCCTTGTTCAGCCCCACCACCAACTGGTGGGCAAAGCCAGGTCATTAAAAAACTTCCAAACCAGACTCATGCTAAGTAGTAGTTTTCTCAGCTTGTAAACATGAACCACATCTCCAATCTATATTGTTTCTTCCTCACTATTCTTTCAGGAAGAAACTCTGGCATAGAAAGGACCAAGTCACTTTCCAGTTTCAGAATGCCATATGGAACCTTGACTATAAACTCAACATTTAATCAGAAAAAAATGGAGCTGAATTTTTGGATAATGTTTTGTGCATATAGTAATTCTATGCTTGCAATTAAGTTGTTCATAAATTCAAAGGACTATTAGAAAATGGTCAAAATAATCCTTAGTGTGATTTCTGGATCTTTGTTATTTATTTTACAATAGATTCAGTTTTTGTCTAAGATTTTTTCTAACCTGTTTTTGGCCATATTTTAGTCGGCCCAGTCATAAAAGCCATGATGACCTCGTCGTTGAGTGCTCCTTGAGCCTCAGGTGCCACTAAGGCCCAAACGATGCAGCCGCCCATCACGTTCTGGCCGCCCATCATCCCAAGGTCATTTCCCTTCGAAACGTCTCCCTCACCCCTCTCTCTCTCTCGCATTCCCTCTCCCACTCCTTCGGTGGCTGAGAGTAATGCATCATCCAAGCAGCCCCGATTGCTGGGGTCCTCAACTGGGTCATCGGGCCCATCCATCATCGCAGTGGCTGTTGTTGATGATGATGCTTCGATGGAGCTGGAGCATGCCACTCCTCGCGCCAATACCCCAACCAATGAAGAAGATTGGATTACAGTTTTTGAATACCTCGACGCTGCTCACAATGAGGTCCACACCTGCCCTGATGTCGAGAGGCTTCGCAGCCTCACGACACGACTCTACCACAAGGTTGCTCCACAGCCTCAACCCCCACATGACAGTGTTCCATGGAACACTGACCAATCACACCCAAAGAAGAAGGTCCGAATTGAACCGGAACTGGCCTCTTCCACTCCCGCTCCGCAAGGCACCGTCCCCATTGAGGTAGACGCCCCTGCATCACCACTTCCTGTCCCCAAGAAGGTGACTCCGGCAGTCGTCCCTCTCCCTGTCTCTTCGAAGCGCCCATCCCACGTGAGTGCTCCTCCCGTCTCCTTTGCTTCTCCAGCACGCAAGCGCCATTGAAGCAAACACATTATCCATGGCAACACACGTCGTGGTATTGTCCTCACACCGCTGTCTGGTTCCACCATAACGGCAGCCTCATTCACCCCTGAGATTCTGTCTCAGATCTGCAAACATCTCCAGAGCGACATTGCAAGTGATATCGTTCTTACCCACTCAACGGGGCTAGAACAACGGCATTTTTCTTGCCGCCTCCCGTGTCCCTATCTCTTGAGAGGTCGACTTCGTGCTTAAGCATGCAAGGCATCTTTGCCCTTCTCCAGTGCCCATCACCAACGCGCTAATCACATCGACATCTTATCTTAAGATGATCGATATTCCTCATGTGCCTGCTCCTCCCAAGGAGTGGGCCAAAGTTCAGAACGAAGCGCTCGCAAAAGCGCTCAACATTTCCCTGGTCGGTGCCTCGCTGACCAAGTTCCTCAAACACAAGGTCCGCTTCATGCGTGCCTCCCCCCACTCTGATTCGGTCCATGCTTGGATCGACATTTCCGACACTGTGTCTGGCAGCAATGCCAGGCAATTCATTGGACAGGTTGTCGCTATATCCAGCGTCAACTGCCGCATTCTGGGTACCAAGCCCCACTCCAGCTCCATGCTGTGCGACTGCTGCCAGCACTGGGGTCATCACTTTAACCAGTGCCATGCCAAGAGCGTGCGCTGTGCACTCTGCGGTGGCCCTCATCGGGCTGCCAACCACTCGTCATGTGTCCACGCTGATCGCGTAGACACTCGACACTGCGTAAACTGTTTGGCTTCCAATAAGCTGACAGACAAAGTCAAGCACGCCTCGATGGACCCCAAGTGTCCATTCTGGCAACACAGGTTCGATCGTGACTGGCTTCATCGCCAGTTTAAACCACGGTCCGACATCCCAGTGCATGGAGTGAATATAACTTCCTGCACATGTCATTAGGTCTCATCTTCGCTATGTTGACGAGTCCCAGGTTACGGTTTCATCTTTCCTTTTTCAGATGGAGCTGGGGTAGGAGACCCTATAGCTCTGTCGGCTTCTTATACCAATAGGAGGTCACGGCTTTCGTCTGTTCCAAAATGCTTGCAAATCCGAGAGATTGGGCATTTTTTCTTTTCAAGTGCTCTGGAGTTTTTCGAGGCAATTTGTAAGTCCTTATTCTAAACCAATGGCGCCAGTGCAGGTTATATTTGCTCCAAGAGTTTCAAGCTAATTTCGTATATACAATACTTAGTCAGTAGGGTAGTAGTGTAGCGGGGCTTTTCTTTGTCAAAAGAGTTGTTTGTAGTTGTTCACAGTCTTTTATCATCTCCTATATGTTGTTCGGGGCTTTTGTAAGTAGTAGGGGCCCCTCTGGGGACCCCACCGCTACCACGGTCTGCGTATGGGCACCGCGTGTAAATTTTGATTCAAAAAAAATAAAAATAATGTACCTTGATCTTTTCAGAATTAATAAATGATCATTATGCCAATCACCTGATATACTGACAAGTATATCTTTAGTACAGACTCAGCAAATGTGGAAAACAACTGTGTGGCGATCTCGTGGTTTCACACTGGGCAAGCTTTCCCTTCTTTAGCCAGTGTTCTTTCTTTTTTTTTCAAAGGGTGCCAGATGTTTTTGTCCCTAAACAACTACTACCACATGCATCTACCTGGTCATCATCCCTGAAACACTGGTACTCCCTTGATTCAGTCATAATGAGCACTTGAAGTGATCTGGGATGACTCGGAATATTTCCCCTGATCGTTCTTGTGCTGTTCACAGAACTGGTTTCATGGTCAGCTGTCACATCCCGAAGGATTACATCTTGATTGGGATTATCCTACAGATGATTATCCAGCTCATAGAAATCACCATTCTCGGACTGCTTTCAGTAATCAAGACTAATGTGACATCTGGAATTCTGTTTCTCGTCCTCTACACAGGAATGTTTCTCAAATGTTTAACAACACAAATACATGGGCAGTTTCATAGTATATTCTCATCACAGCAGATCAAGTATATTGAGGTCATGGCTACCTAATCAGCAATGGCGGAGTAAATGGTTTGATACCTGAATAGATAAAGAAGTTGAATAATCGAAATTGAAAATCAGAGGTTTCGAGTCAGGTTTCTGACTTCCCACTGGCAGTGAGGATGGCAATTGATCATCATCGTGTACTTCGATTGAAGCCAAGTGTCCTTTATTATTTTTCCCATTAAGTTTGCACTGTGCTCTATCGAGATTTCAATGTTTCTTAATTTGTATGCAATTTTCTGATGCGTAAATTTCTGGAGTTCTCTCATCACACCGGCGCAATGAATTCCTGGCTGTTATTAGCATGAGAATCATGCGACTTGCAGTGGAGATCATATCTTCAACTGTGTTAATGAAAGTAAGAAACCCATTCTGGGAAAGAAGAAGTTCTGCTTCAGATTTATTTGGAGTGATCAAGGTAGTTAGAGGAAATAAATCATGAGCGAGAACTTCGAGAGCATCTGGATGTAAGAACATACGCCCAGATGTTGAAACGCATACTGGATCACAGATGATGGGTGGTTTCCTTTTAGAGGTATAATAGTTGTTTAGGCTATGAACGACTGCTCGCGTATTTTGGGCATCGAATAGCATGCCGGTTTTGATAGCTTTGACATCTATGTCCGATAGTACCATCTCAACCTGTCTGATATGTATCAGCTTATGGGATGGCATAAAAAGAATGGAAGAACTAAGCCTGTTTTTCGATGAATGAAGGGGGAACTGGATGAACATCCTCAACACCGGTAGTGTTCTGCACTGTGAGCGCTGTGAAGGCTCCTGCACTGTAACATCTGAATGCACAAAACGTCTTGATATCAGCCTAGATAGAGGAGCTCGGCTGGAGAAGCTAGGCCACAGAATAAGGTCTTACTTGTACTCCTGCACCTCCACTATAATTGGAACCGGCAATGGTAAGTACAGGCGGGACTTGTGCTGATGGTATAGTCATGATAATGATAGAAGAACGCTCAACGATTGATTTCATGTTATCTGATCTTATCTAATTGCAATCTTATGCTTACACATGTTATAAGGAGTCTTCCCTCTGAACGTTTGTCGCGTCTTTTAATAAAGACATTGCTGCGAACTCAAATGTTAATATTGTGTTGGATATTGAACAGCAGCTGTACTAGCCCTGTTACGTGTGGGTGCGATATATCGCGGGTGTGAGTAGCAGCTTCCACAGATACAGTCGCAAATCGCAATAATTAAATGGTGATAGCATGGCTGAGAGGCTCAGGAATGTTCACTTTTTGACTTTCACATTATCTACGACAATCAACGTCGAATCGAGCAACAGAGTGACTTGTTAATGGTCTAGCTTGTTGGATCTGCCGACTGAATTTCCCCATCCCCACTGCATCAAAGTCATCATAAACCAAATCAACCACGAGAAAGTCGATGGCGAAACGAGTCGCCGGTCCTGGTAAAACTTCGTTTCTTCTCCACGGCATTACTATTTTCTGAGCACTGCCACTATCATGATGATCTGAGTGTTTCGGAGTTCTCTATTTTTTATTTATTTATTTATTTCCAAATACAATGCATCTGCGTTATCTAGTATTGCGGTTCGATAACCCGTCAAATCCGCCACATCACCCGAAGCGTAGATATGGGTACAAGAGTTGGATTGTGGGAGAGCCGTAGCAATCGAGTGACTTCTTCATCCGACCATGACTTTAATCAAAATTGATTGTGCTAAACCTGCTAATCCTTCAAGTCAATATCGGAGCGCTACAAATACAGACGTTTACTTCAGGTTACTATTGAATTACTATTGGTTTGGGCGATATAGTGAGTGGGCCACTAAGCGTTCGGCTTATTCATGACTATCGAGACAAGGACCGGGTACAGAACTCCAAGGACAGATTTCAGGCTACTAGGTCGATTCAGGATTAGGCGCATTAGCCCTCGACATCTTCACAATGCGGTCAGTGTCCGGGCTTTGGTAAGTGGCGACACGAATCGCGGGAGGGGTTGACGGCCTAGAGTATGCCACGACAGATTGTGGATTGCTCGTGCCGGAGGCCGGATTTGTCGCTTCGTGGACTGGCATTGTGTCGGATTTCCTTTCCTTGAGTAAAGCGGCTATTGTGATCTGTTTCGATATCGCTTTCTCCACGTCGTCCTTTTCGTTCTGGCGCCTCCGTCTTTCCTCCTCCGCGTCATCCTCATAGCCTTTCTCAGCTTCGGGCCCTAGTCCTTCGATAGCTTCGTTGATGATATTGACAAGAATCTCGTGGGGCTGATGGTATTCATAGCCTTCGAAGGCATGCAATATAGACGAATTGATACCATTTCTTCATGAAAGGAATCAGGTCCTTGAAATAATCAGAATACCTTGCCACCATGCTTCCATTCTGTTCATTGACGAGAAATTGGAAAACATAAGAAGCTTCTTTGAGGACCGCCGTCATAGTAAGTTTCGATAATGTCGTGAGGCAGATTTTGTCGTTTCTTCCCCCCAGGTCCCTCCAATGTTAACGATAAATTGTTCAGGAACCAGAAAAGCGAATCAAGGTCATGAATGCAATGGTGAAAAGCTGCTTTTCAAGGTGAGGACTCAGATACTCATAGGTTCCCTGGATGTAATAAGCCAAGACAGAAAAGAATATGATGTCGAGACGCACTGTGAAGAATCCATTTCCCTTTCCACGACCTTTGAATGAATATACAGGTTCAGTTTTCTACACCAAACTATAAGTAAGCAGCATGAATAATCTGAGCCATTCTTTCTTACCATTGGCCACCGAAAATCGTGGGAGTGCAGGTCGATCTCGACGTTCCCACAAGTCTTCAAATGTCCAACATATTCTTTTCTGCGTCAGTTTTAAGTATTGAGAAGCAACTTCGAAAACATCCTGACCCTCCTTCCGTTCAACCGCCGAGTTGCTCATTTCGAAAGCAATTTTACTATGGTCAAAGTCGATTACGTGGCCCCCGGAATCCGAGATTATCAAGTTACCAGGGCTCACATCTCTATGAATGATGCCTTTCTTGTACAACGCTCCAAGTTCTGTCCCAAACGCAGAGTCAACACGCAGGGTCAGGTTAAATATTGTAGAATACAGTACCTTCAACAATCATTTTCACTGCCAGTAAAAGTTTGCGCTTAGACGTGAACCGTTTGATCGGCCAACCTGGTCGGTCAAAAACCAGACGGACTAATGTCCTCGTGGCCAAGGCAGGATGAGCGGGAGCGTTTTGCATTGTCTTCGGAGTACCTGGAGTACTAAGCGCAGAAGAAGTTGCCCTTCCTGTAGCACTTGTGCCTATCCTTTTTCGCTTATTTCCCCGTATCTGTGAGACTTCCAGAGGTGAAACTTCTACGGCATGACCTTTGCGGATAGTATCGAAAGTCGTTATTGGCTTCCCGTTCATTTCTACCATCCACGACTTCTTCAGGCGATCCGTCCACCCTGCTCTCTCCATCACGATCTCTTCAAATGGTTTTTATCAACCTCCCCGAATTGCTGAATGAGCTCGTCCCTGTCACTTCGCTCGGGAGTTTCGTAGTCAGAGTTAACAGAGTTTTGCAAATCTATCGCTTTTGGGTTGATTTCCAGCCTGGGAAGCCGCTGCCAGCACTGTTTGAGAATGTAGACCTTGGCCTGAAGGGAAATCAGCGGCTTGTCAAATTCCAGAAGAAAAGGAAGAACCTTCTCGTTTTTATTTTCCCAATCTGCAAGTGTGACGGCGCGGACAACGAAGGTAGCCCTTCCCCAAATCGAAAGCCCCCTTTTGTCGTTGACTGCCCCTATCGCTACAAAACTTTCGCCAGCCACCTCGAGAACCCACGGGATATCGTAGACACCACGTCCTCGGAAAGTGTCTTGGGACAACTCGTATGAGGGCCGAGGAGATTTCGTTGCTCTATCCCAGACTTTGCAGGTTGGATCCCACCCGAGGTCGGCTGGGGAAAGGTATGAAAAACTCGCGATCACTTGTATAAAATCTTCCGGGGACTAGAAGGGTTTTATAAAGGGGGTCAGATACTGAGGGTAACTTTCAGCAGAATCGAACCTTGTGAATGTCGATTCTCTTTTTCATACACACAAAGCCACTGCGATCAAATCGGTATACCTGCAACTCCCAGCCCCTCAACGCGAGAGCATTCACAAATAATCTGTCCACTTGCTCCGCCAATATGTGGCTCACATAAGTGCTCACTTGAGCGTCAAGGACCTCTGATAAAGGCTGCATTTTGACCTCCAACACGGAAAAAGTCCGGGACCACAATATCTAGCAACAGGTTGAGATTTCCTTCGTATAGCGGAAAAATCAATCCAACCTCATCAGCAACAGGACTCGGAGAGTCATAAGCAAATACAATGTCTGGTTTCAGGTCTGCGACCCTGCTTCGAGACCACTTTTGAAGCGATATCTTGCTGGTATCCATCCACTTCCCGGGAATCCGAACACGTTCAATCATTTTGTAGTATTCTTCAGTGAGGGATGCAATTCTTGTAAAGATGCCCAATAAAAACTGGTATGTGTCTGTTTCCTTCATTTTTGGGGATTGATCTTTGGGAAGACCGACCCAAGCCTTTTCTTGATACATCTTTTCTCTGGTAAGCTGCTCCAAGATGTGCCGAGGGAGAGGAAGACGGGAATCATCGACATGCTGTGATTGGGGCGACTGGACTCTAGTTGTTCGAGGTTGAGCCGACTGAGGCAGAGAAGACGGATGTCGAGGAGAGTGAGACGCAGTGGACGGGAGTGATCCAATAGCAGAGGACACGAGTGGAGACAGAGCGGCAGAAGACGGTGGAGGAGGTGCCGCAGCGGAATGGGAGGCTGAATGGTCTATTGAGAGCGGGACTGGGGGCTGAGGTGGGGCGGATTCAAGTGAAGGTTGAGCTGTAGATGGCTGTGATGACGACTCCGGATAGGCTAGGTACGAACTGAGAAACGTTTCGCGATCGAGCTGCGCCCTCATACGGGGCTGTTGATCCTTCCAGTAAGATTTGACGTCTTCTCCGTCTTGGAAGTCGTCAAGCTTTCCACGTATAGGACTGTCGCCTATGGGCCTGGCGATGGTGTTCATTTTTGCGATAAAGTGAAGAGGTTCTGGAGAATTCGCACTACACACCTTGGGGGATATTTATATGAATTCTGGACGCCTTAAATTGACCTCCTTGATATATTCAGACAAAAGCAAGAAGAAATTGTGAGCAGGGACACGCGTATCACCACGAGTTGTGAGCCCACAGAAGCGTTGGCAGTAGTCAATCAGAAAAACAGAATATTCCCACGTCACAGCGAACAACGTTATGGCACACTTATGGCATAGTGCCGGAGAGAGGAATACAATCCGTCTGCGTCATGAGTGTGATGAGAGAACTCCAGAAATTTACGCATCAGAAAATTGCGTACAAATTAAGAACCATTGAAATCTCGATAGAGCACAGTGCAAACTTAATGGGAAAAATAATAAAGGACACTTGGCTTCAATCGAAGTACACGATGATGATCAATTGCCATCCTCACTGCCAGTGGGAAATCAGAAACCTGACTCGAAACCTCTGATTTTCAATTTCGATTATTCAACTTCTTTATCTATTCGGGTATCAAACCATTTACTCCGCTGTTGCTGATTAGGTAGCCATGACCTCAATATACTTGATCTGCTGTGATGAGAATATACTACCAATGACGAGGGCTTGTCGGGCTTGATAGGTTCGGTCTAGATAAGGAATAGGATGCTACAGGCATGGGATTTCCGCTGCCTGTGATAAATTTATTTGGTCGCGTGATTTCTGGTGTACAATTTCTAGTATGGATTAGGCGACTAATTAGGTTCGTACCGCTCGAGATAGTGTCGAATACTTTTTTCTCGTATGAATCGAGATAAATAGATTGAGCGAAACAAGAAATGAAAATAGGATAGAGATTCCAATAGATAGGAAAAAAGGGGCTGGATCCGAGTACACTTCTCATGGGTCTGGGTCATTTCGGGCTAATATGGCTAATGCCAAGGTGGAATGTAGTGGGAAAGGTTTGTTATTATTGTGATGATGCAGCGGAATGTAGCAAAGTGGGGTGTGTTCAGATGTACGTCCAGAATGTTTCCGATGACCAGCACCCCAGGGACTGGATGACGTCGAAAGATGTGCCGTGTTTTGCGAGTGTAGTCGCTCCTCCTGCTTGCATAGAGTGACCACTGTATTGCACATCAAAATGCAAATGGAATCTGGTTAGAAACCAACGTCGATTAGGAGGAAAACCCTGGCTTGTCATCCACAGCCATGGGAAATTAGGGAAGTGTTGGTCTCACATGCAGACGTATGTAGTCAATGTAGAGATGGGGTCGTTGTGGAAACGGTTTGAGTGTACTAGGACTTTGTTTCCCAGGAATTGCTGGCGGGTAGAGTGAAGGAAGCTGAATGTTCATCCAGCTTTAGCGAGTCTCTTGTAACCGTTTTCTGCCAGTTGATTAACTGCGGGTCGGATGGGTCAGTGAGCTCCCCCAAACAAAGTAGGCCGAAAAAGGTGACAAGGATTAATGACAAGAATAGACGGTCATCATATGAATATGATGTGTGATAAATTTTCCCAAGTTGTTCCAATTTTTCAAAAGTGATTGGTTCTTTCCGTGTGATGGGAACCCCATGTTGTCTCTTGATACCTCTGATGACATTGTGAATATAGCTAGAGTTGCGGATGTCTGTGATGTGTGGATAGAGGGGTTGCAGATGGAAAGATATGCCAGATAGATATGTTTTGATGGAGTTTGGAGTAATATATTTGGACATAAAAGCAATGTAACACGCGAGATTAATGGTTGATGGTGAGATCGGGAGGTCATGAAGTTGGCAAAACTTGATGTAACTATGATAATGAGAATTGTAAGATTGTTTGGTTGATCTATCGATCATGTCATCGATCACCCCGGATATTATGGAATCCAGGTGAGGTAAAGGAAAGATGAAGGCATTAAGAAATGATGAATGGAGATTGGAGGAGGGGTTAGTACTGAAGGAAGAAAAAGTCTATGTACCAAAAGATGAGGATTTGCGAATGGAGATTATATGTGTCCATGTTACGACCTTAATCTTATAAAGACTCAGGTTGCAGACAAGTGACAAAGACTTGAGGGCGATAAGAGAGAAGAGTAAGGGAAGGATACGATTGGTAAAGCATAAGGAATACAGCAGTACCTACAGGGTTTATATATGTAGAGACAACTACCCAAGGTAACTAAGTATAGAACAGGATTGAGTCATAATACTCGGGGTAGTGGAGTAAGTGGAGTAAGAACGTATGGACGTGGAGTAAAGCATATGGGAGAGGAGTAACAGTGAGACGAAAGATACTAGAAAGGAAAGATGAAAGAAAAGTATAATGGACAGACATGAGAACATGGAAAAACAAAAGAGCCTGAACGAGTGACCATAACCGGTGAAACCATAACAATACCCTCCATTTAGGGTTCGTGACCACATGAATACTAGTGCTTAAGGGTGTGGAGAACTGCGAGTATCGCTTTCTTCTTTGATCTGATGAGATGATTATCGAAATCGACATGGCCAATAAAGTGTGGGGCGTTGGGCATTCTGACTTGGGCCACAAAGTAGCTGTCTCCTGCATAACTTTCTTCGATGGCGAGTTTGTCAAAGAGTGTGTAAACAACTTCCTTCCAAAAGGTTTCATCTTTCTCTCCTCCCTCGACGATTGTAGTGTATCCACCAGGAGGGACGAATGGAATGGGTTCGGAGGATGGTTCATATTGCCTTAAGAAGGTTTTGAGTCGTACAGCTTTGACATCAAAGTTGGCTTTCAATTGGAGATCGTCTTCAAAAGGGGGAGGAAATGGAGAAGGGCTTTTGACGTGAATAGGGAGGGCAGTAGGCGAGTTGAGACGGGTAGGGACGTCGGTGTTGTCACCTAAATAGGCTCTGAGAACTGTGCAGGCATATTTGATCTTTTCCTCAGATCTGACCTCCAGCATGGCACGTAGTAGATAGGCGAGTTTGATAGAAATGTCATAGGCTTTGAGTTCGATACAGGTGAGAGATAGTTCTCTGGAGTCATCAACCAACCTGTCCAATTGGTTTTGTATGTTCGTGTCTTTGACGATTTTGTTGAATAGTGGTTGGACAGATACTAAGACTGTTGACGTGTTGGTGGCAATGGTACTGAGAGTGCCTCCTAAGTTACGAATGTGAGCAAAATTGGTCAAGATAGTGAGGACGGTTTCTCTTTGTTGTTCAATGGAGTGTAGGTTTTTGTTGAATATGGTGTGAATCTCGGTGTCGAAGGCAAGGGTATTGGTGAAAGGGGGAGTGTCAGACATATTTGTTGGTAGGAATGCGAGGTGTTCTGAAAAAGACGAGGAAAAGTTTCGGTTTAAATATTATTCTCCATCTCCTCTCTTAGGCAGATGTTCCAAATCTGCAATCTACCATCCCGTGTTCCACCCGGATCTATCTCCTTCCATCTGCTCCAGCAAGCTGGCGTTTGTTAATTCTGCCATATCCACTACATCCTTCAACATCTTAATCATCCGCTTCTCCTTCTTCAACTTCAGAATAATCTCCTTCTTTTCCTCATCTGTCATAGGGGCAGCATCTTTGGGTGGGTTCATAATAAGCGGTGTTGTTGAAATGAATACCTCGAGTCTTACACTCGGTATGACGTATGAATGACTCCTGTTTCAAAAACATTCATTATACACATTATGACTGTGCTTCCATGCATTATACACAAGTAGACTATGCCCGCAGGGCACTATGATTTCATGAGTTGTTTTAGCTATACCCTAAACCCTATCCTGTAGCAGTATATAAGAACTCTGTAGTCTACCAATAATATTAAGTTTCCAATCGCTCTCACTCTCAAGCTTAACCAGCTAAACTCTTACTCTCTCAACCGCTTTGCTCCACTACAAGACTATCTCCAATGTAAGTCTGTTAATGCTACTCACTATACTCGCTACATTTGCAACAGGTTATGGGCCCCGGTTAGTGCATCTGTCGATGACCTTTGAGTCTCCAGATCTAACCGCTTTTGGATAAAAGCATACAAGCAACTGTCGAGCTCGCTCCAGTTGTTCTCTATCTCAGAGAAAGTAGTCTGCCAGTCCATCGTCACTGGAACAGCTGACTGGCTATCTTCGGTGGCAAAACCACTGGCTTGCATGATAGCAACAGGGCGTTTTACACCTTGCATATGGCCCGCAGTGACATCATGCTCACTTAGCGGATCAACGGTAAAACGTGGACTACCTGAGAGATGGAACACTATCTAAAATAAACCTATAAATAACCTTTAGAATAGCATGTCGTACCCTAGATCAGAGATTAACTGACCGATCTGGGTTGCAGGGCAAACACTGGTACAAACACCAATGCTCTCCCCAGGCTCACCAGCACTGGGAATTATGATACCTGGGCTCGCCGGGTCAAGACTGCCTTGATCCTTATGAATCATAAAGACTCCACCCTGACTGCATGGGATCTCAGTGGCAGAACTCAGCCACTTCCCACCATGCCTACTAATGCCGATGAAGCAGCAAAGGAGCATGCAATCAGGAATACCCTTAAATTGCAGGCAACTGCAATAATAGAGTCAACTCTCCCGGATCATATGCTCCGGGAGGATTTCAACAGCCCTAGAGATCTCTGGGATAAATTAAAGTTGAATTATGGAGTCCAAGGGCCAACCTTCATTTACGAAAGGCTTCAGGCCCTCTTGAACTTTAAGGTTCAAGACACCCAGGATCCATCTGGGCAGATCGCTGAGTTCACTGCGATATGCTCACAGATCACTGCCACTGGAGCAACTCTCCATGAGTCACTCCAGACCATGATGCTTCTTCCCGCTCTCCCAAATCGTATGGAATCTACGATTGGGATAATCCTCGCAGCAGCCAAAAAAGTGGCTGATCTCACTATTGAGAATGCGAGGGCTACTATCACTGCGGCCTGGTGAAACCCTCAGAATCTCGCCGCCACCAGGTTTAAACCATCCGGACAGGCTCCGCGATGGCAAAATGCTGCGCC
The DNA here is from genome assembly GCA_022315185.1 of Agaricus sinodeliciosus. Classification (NCBI taxonomy): domain Eukaryota; kingdom Fungi; phylum Basidiomycota; class Agaricomycetes; order Agaricales; family Agaricaceae; genus Agaricus; species Agaricus sinodeliciosus. Next base: position 645,981 of record JAHTMV010000058.1, on the reverse strand, counting down.
TGGACCCTCCGGGCAATATCAGCAGCAGCAGCGACCGCAAGGTCAGCAGCAGCAACGCCCTCAAGGGCAACAGCAGCAATGGCCGCAAGGCCAGCAGGCTCCATATGGAGCTAAACCTGATGGTGATAAGAAGCGAAAAAGGACTCGTGCCAAAGGCAAGGGCAAGGGAAAAGGAAAAGCCGCAGCAGTCGAGGCCTCACCTCCTGATTACAATGCGGCTTCCGCAATTGCATTTCCTGCAATTGCCATTCCTCCGGGTTTCATTACCCAACCTATGACCCTCGATCCCCTTCTCTCTCCACTGCACTGACCACACGGTCCCTGGTGCATCGCATCTGAAATGAGAAAGCTGCTATCAAGCCGCCGACTCCCTTGATTGGTGAGTCACCTCATTTTACATCGCAATCATCTCCTAACAAGATTTCCATTTCTATTTCCCCTCCCTCGGAAATCGACATGTTAAACATACATGATGGAAACATGTGGATTGATGATTGGCGTCACGACGTCGATTACGAAAATACGATCGAACAAAACCTAATTTGGACATCGAATCGGTTGATCCATCTGCTGATGGAACCTGGATCGATGACAATTCATGGGAACAATCAATCTCGGTTGATTGCGATCATCCTTTTTGGGCCTTATATGGTATGCCCAATGACAACATCGAACGTGTGGTCCCTACGGATCAAATCGATGATGTCATTCCTATGACACCTAATCTTACCAGATCTGGTGCACATGGTTGGACATACGATGACATGGGCGACGCCTGGAACAACCAATGGGTTGAACCAATGTCTCGACCAATGGATTGGAACGTCGAACCAATCGGTTCTGAAACTTCCTCCTTCCGTGATGCATGGGACAACGCTAACCGCTTTCCCATTGATGATATGTCATGTGAAATCCCCCCCAATCTCACTTGGGATGAAATGATTGAACGGGGTTACTCTATTGACAATCTGATGTCATACCATACCCTGTATGGGACCAATCGTTGAATTCTCATCCGATGCCTCTGTCAAACTCGGATTGCCATCAATCATTGGCTGGATGACGATGACATATGGTGTGACTTCTATTCGGATGCTAATCCTTCACATTCCCCTTCCTCACACTACACGGACACATGGTCACGCAACCTTTACCGGTATGACTATCCATTTGACGAGGATGACGTAACTATGAAATATGAACTTCCATATGGATGAACATATCTTTGGGTCAACGGCTTCTATACCGATATCACTTATTGGAATCTAGAATGCATTACCCAAACCGGTGTACAAAGGACACGAGACCCTCGTCTCGATGTCTCTCGGACTGGTAGGGTAACCCCTTACCAACAGGCCAAACTCAAGGCCCTCCTCACCTGGGACAAACGTCTCGGAGCTCGCCAAATCGATGGTATCACTGTCGCCCAATGTCGAAGGTAAAAGAGCCAAGTGTGACTCAATCTGAGTACCACACAACACCTGAGGAACCGAGAGACAGTCCAGATCGCCTATTGATTACGCGATCGAGGAATTTGGGAAATCAGTGATAGAAGAGAAGAAGGACGATGAGATCTCGATCCATTCTGGGCAAAATCAAATGGATGACGAAGAAGAATTCGATTATGATGCTGAGAACGAAGGGGATTCATACTCGCAAGTATTACCCCTCCACTCGCAATCAATTACTAATTCTTTCTTACAGTGCTGTGATGTCACCAGAGCTTCGAGCCTGGTGCTCCGCTCCAGTTCAAGAAGAGGACCGATTATAAATAGTCCCTCATGTACTGATCCGGATGTAATATATGCGATGGAATTGAGCGTCAGGAACGCTCTTCTCGATAACATCACGCCTGAATTTAAGTCATTCATCATGAGCATAAGATCAAACTCTGATTCTTATCCGATTAAGTGGATGCTAGATAGTGGCGCTTCGGCACACTTTACTGGCAGTCTCTCAGACTTTTCAACAGTCGATCGAGGCTTCTTTGGAATGGTACAAACTGCCTCTGGCCAATTAAAAATCCAAGGCCGAGGAACAGTACACATTCAACACTTAGTCGTTGATACAAACACAGGAACCAAAGAAGTTCGAAAAACTAAACTTTGGCCTGTATTTTACATAAATGGTATGCACATGCGGCTCTCTGTCGGACAACTTTTACGGTCCGGACTAAGATTAGAAGCCAATGCGAAGCATCTCACCTTTCGAGATGAACATAATCATGCTGTACTTTCGGGTATCTCGGGATATTTCCCCAGTATTTCCGCTGTCCTTACCAGGATAATTCGAGAAATCCCCGAAGCTGGTGCTTATGCAACCACAAACACTGATTATTCTACCTGGCATCGTCGATTAGGACATCCGTCCGATCTCGTGTTGAGTAAATTCTCAAAAGAATCTTTAGGCGTTCCGCCTATTAGTATTCCACGAGATAAGCCAGTTTGCAAAGGATGTGTTGAAGGTAAACTCGCACAAAAATCCTTTCCCACTTCAGAAAGCCGTGGAAAACAAGTTCTTGAATTAATCCACTCGGATCTATTCGAACTTCCAGTGATCTCCTATCACCGCCATAAATGGGTATTAACCATATTAGATGATTACTCTAATACGGCATTCACCGTAATGCTTGCCCACAAAAGTGATGCACCTCGAGAAATGATAAAAATCATGACGTTGCTTGCTAACTCCACTGATCGAAAGATCAAGAGACTGCGCACTGATCGAGGAGGAGAATACACCAATGGTACTCTACAAGAGTATTTATCCACTAACGGCATTAAACATGAACTTTCTGCCCCTAATGTTCATCAACAAAATGGGCACGCTGAAAGACTCAACAGAACGTTGCACGAGAAATCACAAGCCATGCGTAAACATGCATGCCTTCCCGACTCATGGTGGGGGTTCTCTATGACGTATGCGGTCCATATTTATAACCGCACACCTATGCAACGATTGAAGTGGAAAACTCCGTACGAACTATTCTATGGAACCAAACCGGACTTAACAAAAATCCGAGTGTTTGGCTGTGGTGCTTACGTCTACCTCCCAAAGGAGATACGTAAAAACAAGCTCTCTTCACGATCCGAGCTTATGATATTTTTGGGATACCAAGGTCCAAATTATCAATTTATGAGGCACCAAAACGGAAATGTAATTTTTCTCCCACAGCCATTTTCGATGAAGCTTTCTTTCCGAAATGCGATAAATCGAAACCAGGTAACCTCGAAAAGAGATTGAGTAATACTCCGAGTCGAAGTAATTCCTCGGAATCAGAGAACTCCAAAAATGGAGGAGAAGTCGATTTTAATCTCGACCCCAATTCTCTTAATGGTCCCTCCACGGATCAACCACCTATTAATAGAGCTCCACTGGCAGAACCGCCACGTCCACCAATGCCGCCACAGCCGATGCCGCCATCACGGCAAAGAGCTCCATCACCACCTCCTCGTAATGCAACTCCCAGTCCGTCCAACCAGCCTCCACGGCAGGAACGGCCAACATGGAGAAAACGGCATGATATAACTCCGCCTGATGAATCAGAACATAATGTTAGAAGGTCTAGATGGGAAACTAAAGTACCGAACTGACCAGACAATATCTATGGAGATAAACATCCATCAAAAGTTCTGAGAGATTACAAGAGACAACCTTTCTTGCCGGACTTCGAAGAAGGTATTCAGCGAAGGGTACCTCCAAGATCTGATAGACAGAACGTCGTATACCAACTGACGAACAAGCTGACGAAGGACGTCCGAAGAAATTCGCAGACACTTCGAAGAAGCTACTCGACGGGCTGAAGAATACGAACGAGCATGGCTCTCAACTTCCTTACCAATTTGGCGATGCTCCAATCCCTGGAGAAGCCACTATGGACGAAGTTCAAGTTCTAATCAGAGAAGGAGGAGTAAGGTTAAATAACTTTCTCTTTGAACTTGCAAATCAGATCCAAACCAGTCCAATTTAAGGACTTAACACAACTACCTGCAGCAATGCGAAGAAATGGATTGATGCTTGTTTGGAGGAATTAGAAGCCTTACAGAAACGTGGTGTTTATGAATTAGTAGATCTCCCGAAAGGTCGAAGAACTATTAAAAATAGATGGGTATTTAATGAGAAAAGCGATGGCCTTCGCGCTCGACTAGTCGCAAAAGGATTCTCTCAAATTGAAGGAATCGACTACAATGAGCTTTTCTCCCAGTAGTCCGCTATGAAACTGCCCGTCTCCTTCTAGGCGTCGCCCTTGAAGACTGGGATATGTTTAGTGTTGACATAAAAACTGCCTATTTATATGGCAAACTGGATGAGGAAATCTATATGACACAACCCGAAGGATTCACAGCCACCGGTAAAGAAAATAAGGTCTGGAGATTACGCCGAGCATTGTACGGCCTTAAGCAAGCCGGGTTAAGCTGGTGGAAACAGTTGACTGCCAGCATGACTGAAATCGGTTTTGTCCATGTAAATCCGATGCAGGCGTTATTATTACCGTCACCACAAAACGCATGAACTTGTCATGCGCTTGTCTATGTTGACGATGTAGCTTTTATGGGAAAGAAAAACTCCCAGCTCCTCAAAGAGTTGAAGCTAAAGTTTCAACCAAATGGGAATGTCGTGATCAAGGTGTTATGACAGAATTTCTCGGTATGCAAATATCTCGAGATCGTCAGAACAAGAAAATCTTCTTGCATCAGCAGAAGTACCTCCAAAAGGTCCTTGATCGATTCGGTATCAAATCCGGATCTGAAGAAACACCGTTACCAAAAGGATACGTGTTCAAAACTTATAAAGTACCAAACAATGGATTCAGAACAAAGTACCAACAGTTGGTCGGATCATTGATGTACCTCATGATCGGATCACGACCGGATATTGCATTTGCCGTTGTAAAATTATCACAACACATGGTGACTCCAAATAAAGAGCACTATACTGCCGGCATGCATCTTCTTCGGTACCTTAATGGCACTAAAAAATACGGTTCTTGAGTTTGATGGTAACTCGAATCAAGGTGTCATAGCCTATTCCGATTCGGATTGGGCTTCTGATCAGAAGACCGGAAATCTATTACCGGCAACTTTGTTACAATCGCTAACGGAACAATTTCCTGGCTGAGTCGTAAACAAAAGACTGTTGCACTCTCATCGACGGAAGCCGAATATATGGCTATCTCTGATTGTTCGCGACAATTAGTTTGGGTCTCCCAACTCCTAACCGAGATTGGTTTCGAGATACAAACACCAATGCTCTATGGAGACAATATGGGCAGTCTATTTTGGTCAACTCTGAAGAAAAGATCGAAGCATATTGACATCCGCTTCCATTATATCCGAGAGCTCTTAGAACAGAAGCAAATCAATCTTGATTGGATTGATGGATCAAAGAATCCTGCTGACGTTTTAACTAAAAACCTAGAAAAAGTGAAATTCTCCTTTTCCGCTCTATGCTTAATCTAAAGCAACATGAGTTCATTCAAGGAGGAGTGTTGAAATGAATACCTTGAGTCTTACACTCGGTATGACGTATGAATGACTCCTGTTTCAAATACATGCATTATACACATTATTACTGTGCTTCCATGCATTATCCTCTCGTAGACTATGCCCGCAGGGCACTATGATTTCATGAGTTGTTTTAGCTATACCCTAAACCCTATCCTGTAGCAGTATATAAGAACTCTGTAGTCTACCAATAATATTAAGTTTTCAATCGCTCTCACTCTCAAGCTTAACCAGCTAAACTCTTACTCTCTCAACCGCTTCGCTCCACTACAAGACTATCTCCAATGTAAGTCTGTTAATGCTACTCGCTATACTCGCTACGTTCGCAACAGGTGTTTGGACGTGTGATTGGAAAAGAAGATACTTGGACGTATCCTGATGGGCATGTACCAGGTGTTGTCCTCCACATAGGGCTTGGGTGTCGTAGATGTTAGTGTTACCACTGACAGCTGAGAGGGTTAGTGAATTGGTGAGGAAGGACATTGATGATTGTTGTATACCGATTTGAGTGCTTTCACTGGGTTTTATCTCCTACGACCGTGTTTTCTCGTACTCGTCTAGGACATCCTTGGCGTTCTCTAAGGCTGATTTTGGTAACCATGTATCTTCTTCGTTTCCGTAACCTTTCCAATGTACCAAATACTGGGTTCCTCTTCCTCGCTTCCTATGTCCTCGGATCTCTTCGATTTCATACTCTTCTTCTTCGTTTATTTAAATATCAGGTGGCGGCAGGGTAGGGTGGTGTTGGCTGTCAAACTCGGGTTCATGACATCGTGTGAGCAATGAAACGTGGAATACATTGTGGATTGCCCAGGACTCAGGTAAGCGAAGCTTGTATGACTGATCTCCGACAGCTTCGACGATCTCGAAAGGTCCATAGCATTTGTTGTCAAGTTTCCGTGATGGTCAGTTGGAATGAATGTTAACTGCTTCTAGCCAGACCTTTTCTCTGGGTGAGAACATTTTAGAGACATTTCCGTGGTTTCCTCGGTTTCGTATAAGATCATTATTCTCTTCCATTGCCGCTTTAGCTTCTTCTCGGGTTTTCTCTAACTCCGATGAGAAATCCGCTGCCGCTGGATTGAACGTAGGTAAACTGTGATTCCCTTTCCATGGATGGAATCCATGATTCAAAAAGAACGGTGTGTTTTTCGTGGCCGAGTGGACTTTATTGTTGTAATGGAACTCCGCCATAGGTAACCATTCCGTCCAATTGTTCTGTCGATAGCTGATAAAATTTCGCAAGTACATTTCGATTTCTTGGTTGATGCGTTCTGTTTGCCTATCCGTCTGAGGATGATACGCTGTTGACAGGTTCCTTTCTATCCCCAATGATGTGCATAGCTCCTTCATGAACTTAGATGTGAACTGCGGTCCTCTGTCACTGATGATTCTTCGGGGAATCCCGTGGAGCCTCCAAATTTCCGATTTGTATAGGTGCGCTAATCCAATTGACGTGAGGGTCATAGTGGTGGGAATAAGGTGGATCATCTTTGAGAACCGGTCGACAATAACAACAATAGCATCTTTGCCTTCGGACTTAGGCAAAGGTCCGATCATGTCAATAGAGATTTCCTGCCAAGGGCCTTCCGGGATTGGTAATGGGTTCAACATAATTGGTTCGGGTCTGCGAATGATCTTGTTCTTTTGACACATGTCACATCCTCTGACATATCTCTTGACGTCTGTCTTGATCGTAGGCCACCAGAACGTCCGCTTCAATAGTTCTAGCATCCGATGTTGTCCAGGGTGTCCGACGTCGGGGGAATAGTGGTGGTCATATAGGATTTGATCTCGCAAGTTCTTTTCATCCAGCATATAGATCCGTCCTTGTCGGTAAATTATTCCTTCTGTTTTCCACACTTTCTCCGGTTGTTTCGCCAATTCCTGCAGTACCATAGTTTCCCTCTTCTTCGACTTTCTGATATCTTACAGGATCTGTTGGTCGGCTGAAATCTCGAATCGTCGGCTTCGTAGAACGGTGGCTTCATATACTGGCGTTTCTTCAACTATTCTTCGTACAAACTCCTTTCCTTTGAACATTTCCATGTTCCTGTTGTCTTGGCTTGTGTCTGGTTTGACTATGCGGGAGAGGATGTCGGCTTTGGTGTTAGATTTTCTGGGTATGTGTCGAAGTAGAAAATCGTATTCTTGCAACATAAAGTACCATCTCGCTTGTCGAGCGTTCAGTTTCTGTGGTTCTCTGAAGTACTTCAAGTTTTCGTGGTCCGTCCAAATTTCAAACTGTTCCTTCGCATCCAACAGGTACTGTCTCCATAATTTCAGCGCTTTGACTATAGCCAGTAACTCCTTGTCATAGATCTCGTAGTTTCGTTCTGCTTCAGTCAACGTTTTGGACATGAATGCGACTGGATGCCATTTTCCTTCCTGTTCCTGTGATAGGACTGCTCCCGTTCCATAGTTTGATGTGTCCACTTCCAGTCTAAACTTTCCATAGTCATTTGGCAATGCCAATACTGGTTCACTGGTAATGGAATCTTTGACGCTGTCGAATGCCTGTTGTTGTGCTTCTTCCCATTTCCACTCTTTTCCTCCTCCCTTCAACTGATTAAGCGGAGCTGCGATGATGCTGAAGTTTTGTATGAAGCGTCTGTAAAAGTTCGCGAATCCCAAGAAACTCTCCACCTCTTTAATTGTTCGTGGCATTTTCCATTCCTTTATGGCCCTGACCTTCACCTTTTCCATAGTAGCTTTTTCATTTCCTACAACTGTGCCTAACAAGGCGATTTCCATGGCGTCGAATTCGCATTTCGATCGTTTGAAGAATAGATTATGTTTGTCGGCGATTTTCAGGAAACGTATAGTCCATTCACGTAGTTCCTCTTTGGTACGTCCTGGAATCGCGAAGTCGTCCATATAGTTGACCAGTGCACCTTCTTGGATCATTCCTCGGAATATGGTTGCCATCATACGAGAAAAGGTCGCCGGGGAGTTACTCATTCCAAAAAACATGATGGTAGGTTTGAATAATCCACGATTGGTGATAAACGCTGCTTTCCATTCATCTCCTACTCTGATCCTGACATTGTTGTAACCCCAGATAATGTCCAGTTTATTGAAGTATTTCGCATCTCGCAGTTGGTCGAGTACTTCGCTTATGAGTGGTAATGGCGTTTTGTCCTTGATCAAATGTTCGTTGAGTTTCCTGTAGTCCTGGCATAGTCAGAGCGATCCATTTTTCTTTGGTACGAAGAAACAAGGGGCAGCATATGGTGATTTGGATGGTCGAATTCGTTTCGATGCTAGGTTCTCATCTAAGAACTTATCGAGTTCCTCCCTTTCCTTTGGTGTCATGTTATAAACCTTCGATGATATCTCCTTTGGTGCATCCTCCGTTAGATTGATCTCGTGATCCCATTCCGTTCGAGCTGGTAATTGCTCAAAATTCCATTTGTTAAACAAGTGCGTAAATGGTCGAATGTAATCAGGTAGATCTTCAGGGTTGGTGGGATCTGATTCTTTTTCCTCCATAGCGCTGTCCACATCAGTGGTTAGCCGTCGAGAAAAAGGAATCGTTTGGTGTGTGTAGTAGTGCATGTACTGGGCATCGTGTAAATCTGACTTCTTGGTTTATCCAGTCGATCTCCGGGTTATGTTGAATTAACCAGTTGTATCCAAGAAAAATATCCGCGCTCGAAATGTCCGATACCAGTGCCTTGATTTCCTCCTTATGTCCTCCTAGATCCATCTGGATTTTGGCATCTTCCGTTAATATTTCTGTCCGATTTGGTGTTCCGTCTGCATTTCTCATGCGAATGGGTTGTTGCCGTTTGACCTTCTCCAATTTCTCTTTTTCTGCCAACTCCTTTGCTACCATCGTCATATGTGCTCCTGAGTCGATAAGGGCCTTGACCATTTTGTTTCCATTCTTGGTGTTGATGGTTGCAACCAGCAGAATTTCGCGCGTTGAGTCTCTCTTGAAAGGAATAACATACTTGGATTTCGAATTTGTTGTTACATGGGGAGAGACTCTACGATTTATGGGTCGAGATTTCATGCTCAATCGGACCCTTCGGCAAAATCCTGCTTCTCGGTGGTATCTTCTTCATCCTGTGGACTATCCTCGGTCGTTTCCCTAATCCTAGCTCTCTTCGGCCCCTACAATTCCTGGCATGTGCCTGGTTTGTTACAATTGTAACACAGTCACGTCTTCTTCGGCTGCCTGCATTCTCTAGCAAAATGTCCGAACTTTCCACAATTGAAACACTTCTCTGATTATTCGGGGTTTGGACTCTAGCGTTCGAACCTTCCTAATTCCATGGGTTGACCACTTCCTCCATAAGTGACTCCTGTCGTGGTGTGTTTGTCGAACAACTCATCGTCTCTGTTCCCATTCCTACTGCTTTTATGGTTTCGAGCCATTTGTTGAATGTGGTGGGGACTTTGTCGGGTGGGAATGATAGAATGGTGCGAATGGTTTCCTTTTTGACGTTCTTCTTCAGCAAGAAGATAGCATGTTGATCGTCCGTTCCCGCTTTGTTCATCATCAAGGTAAATTCGACTAAGAAGTCCACGATGGGTTTCCTTCCTTGTGTCATTGTCTCGATAGCTATCTCGCTCTTCTCCTTGTCCATTCCATCGATAAACAACTCCTTCGCTTGCTTCTCGAATTGCTTCCACGTAAATGTTATGTCTGGGTTGGTGACTTTGTCCGCTATGAGTGCTGAGAAACTTCCGGCTACTCCTCCTCTCATCCTGGATATGGCCGCTATATCATCCTATCATTGTCGGTGATCCCGTTAAACTTTATGAACAGCTGATGCTCCTCCACCAGTCCTCAAATCTCTCTCTGCTTCCCTCGAACCAACCGGGATCGGGGATAATTGACTTGGTATTCTCTGTGGTCGACATGTCTGATGGTTCCTTTGTCTCTGATTGGTCTTCGTTGTCGATGTGTATATCCGCAAAATCCGCATTTGATCTACTTCTTCGTCGATGTCTGATGTGGTGCTGATTCCGGTCTCGATGTCGGACTCGGTAACTCGATCTCTCGCAACAATCTCGTGATATGCGGCTAATTCTTCTTCGACAAGTCGTTTCTTTCCTTGTCGGCTGCTACTTGGCATAAACTCGTGCCCTGATGACTACGCTTGTAAAAGCTCGACGCGAAAAAATTACGTCCGTTCGGTTGGTAGATCTGCCGTATGCACTACCACTACAGCAAGCTCGCTAGGCTGCTGTCTGCAAGGTGAGGTGTAGATGCTTTACCAAATGTTACGACCTTAATCTTATAAAGACTCAGGTTGCAGACAAGTGACAAAGACTTGAGGGCGATAAGAGAGAAGAGAGTAAGGGAAGGATACGATTGGTAAAGCGTAAGGAATACAGCAGTACCTACAGGGTTTATATACGTAGAGACAACTACCCAAGGTAACTAAGTATAGAAGGACTGAGTCATAATACTCGGGGTAGTGGAGTAAGTGGAGTAAGAACGTATGGACGTGGAGTAAAGCATATGGGAGAGCAGTAACAGTGAGACGAAAGATACTAGAAAGGAAAGATGAAAGAAAAGTATAACGGACAGACATGAGAATGCAGAAAAACAAAAGAGCCTGAACGAGTGACCATAACCGGTGAAACCATAACAGTCCATCATGATATACCAGTTGCTGGATATAGAAGGCAATGGAAAACAGTGGAAATGGTCACACATAACTATTGGTGGCTGGGAGTTACAAAGCAAGTACAGAAATATGTGGAAGGATATGACCAATGCCAAAGGAGCAAAAATCGACCCACACCACCAGCTGGAAAATTAATGCTGAACCCCATTCCCAGTAAACCATGGGCAGATATTTCCATTGACTTCATGGTAAAATTTACCTGAATCACAAGGAATGGATTCCATCTTGGTAGTGTGTGATCATTTCAGCAAAATGGCACACTTTATTCCTACCACAGAGACTACATCAGCTTTGGGGCTTGCCAAACTATTCAGGGATCATGTATGGAAGTTGCATGGGTTGCCAGAGATGATCATCTTGGATGGGAGACTGCAATTTGCTGCTGAATTCATGAAAGAACTTAACAAGATGTTGGAAATCGACACTTGGATATCTATGGCCTTCCACCCACAAACTGATGGCCAAACAGAACAGATCAATCAGGAGCTGGAACAATATCTTAGATCATTCGTTTTACGGTATAAAATGACCTAACATGCATCTGGAACAAATTTGGAATGGTTGGGACATCTGGAAGGGGGGGGGGGCACTTCCAGACTTCAGTCTGGAACGACGTCGATTTCGAGATCAGCTGATGCGTCATCCCGATTTATGTGGCGGCATCAACGGCACACAGCCACGTTTCCTTTTTCAACAATCTAGAATCTGGAGTTTAGAAAAAAAGTCTACGGATGGTCGTCCAATGACTAGCGATCCGCATTGACCGCCAGAATTTTGAGATCGATACGGACCGAGCAGCCCAATGATATGAACTCACTATCCAAATTTCCCTGACCAGTATTGGTTCCGAGCGCACAGAAATCAGATAACAACAAAAAAAGAACGTAGTTCAAGGCCAAGTCATGCATAAAAAGTCCTATCTAAGAACTTTGTCCACTGAGAGGCACGAGATACACCGTAAAAATTTTCGCCAGAATGGAACTCTGTGACGCTTTGGAGGTTCGGTGGGCATTGTTGGATTCGCGGGGTTATTAGACGTCATAGTTGGTTCATCACTGTCCTCGGGTCCTTCCATCTTTTCTTCAAGAATATGCCATCTATACGCAGTAGGGCCTGAACTTTCTTGAAAGGCCAGCCATTTTTCTTGCACCATCTGAAACTCCTCCTCAGATGGGGGGTTGTCGTTTTCATCGGGACTCTGTCGCTGCACCTCCTTGAGTTCCTCGCGATGTTCTTCTAGTATTGCATTGCATTCTTCAACCGCGGTGGCGAGCTCCAACATAATTTGGCTGCTCTCAGCGGTAAAGGGTGATATGTCATTGCCGTCTGATGCACGCTAAGTTAGGCGGCGAGTGTCGCGAAATCATTGAACTCACCACCACTCATTACGGTCGTGATATGGCCGACAGCAATTCTTATGTCTTCCCGAAATTTAAGCAGTACTTCTTGAGCGATACTTGTCTTGCTTACAGCTAAACGGGTTCTGAAAAGTAACTCGTCGTGTGCATCAGAATTGCCTCTCCCGAGTTGCAGAGCTTTCATGAATTCGAGGAAACTACGCGCGGCGTCGAAGTTCATGTAGACAACGTCTTGTAGCTTACTCATTCTTCTAGCAGCGGATCGTCGAGCCTCTGACCAGATTTTTCTAGCTTCTGGAGAATGATACGTCGCCTGAACTGCTTCAAAAGCATCATTTAGACGATTCAGCTGCGGAAGAAAAACATTCCACGCTATTTCGTGTATCCGCGAGACTGATTGGCGACTAGGTGGGAGCTACAAACCAAGTCAACGTAGGGCACGACGGCGATATGGAAAACTATACCTTGAGAAACACGCATACCAGAGGCTGTGGCTGTGGCTGTGGTTCAGCCATGGCGGCGAAATCAGAGTTTGGACGACATAGCGGCAGACCCTCGTGGGTGTGACTTGACTGGTTCCGAATGTAAAAACGAACCAGCCCATCATGTCACATCAACCATGAGATGAATGTACGTAAGGACATATGAAACTGAACCTCGGCATCCTTCTTTTGAGATTCGGGCCCGATGGAGTCCTAAAAGCAAAACTCATTGTTTTCTTACAAGCTTATTCAGAATCCTAGCAATCCCGCAGCATATTAAATCTCTAGAGCCGTTGAACGAAAAACCATTCAACCAACAATTTCCCCTGTGTTCTCTCATGTCTTTACTTCTCAGCAACTCATCCGCTGATACGTCTGCATCTAGCAGCAGCGTGGCTTACGCCTCGGAGGCTTCATCTAGCCAACATGATCTGTGCGTGTATTCATCTACATGAATGCTCATTGCTCAGTCTTGATTGTATATAGGATATCATCAGCTGCGGATAATCTATTAACATATTTCTCTAAAATCATCCAGTCAAAACTCCCTGTCGCAGAACAAGACATCGACCCGTGGGTTTTTCCAGCAGCGTTACTCTTCCGGGATTCACTCGTTGACAGCGCAAGGTCACCGGAACTGGAAAAGATGGTACTAGATACAAAGGAACTACCTCATGATACATTCCAGGCGTTGTTCGATATTCTGCGAGTCGTTGATTCCCATCGTGAACAATTGGCGGTATTCCGATCCAAAGCAGAGAACAACGAGCCCTTACCGGATTGCACATTCGAAGCGCAAAGTGGTTCCCTGATGCGGAGTGGAAACGAAATCTTCAAAAAGCATCGTAAAGTTATCTCCGAGGTAATGAGCCTTCTTTTCATCCAACCCGTCTGGTGCTGAAGATGTATTATGATAGAACAATAGATCCGTTGATACATCATACAAAGAATTGTCTTCAAGAATTCGCAAGGGGTATGATGAAAAAGAAAACACGCAGCATTGGCAGAAGCGACTGGACGCTGTGAAAGACGACATCGTACCCGAAATGTCGAACTTGTTGGCACCGGTTCGAAGTGCCGCAAAACTGGCGGTGGGTTTTACGACGTGTGAAATATCCCAAAAACTCGACCAAAAGTTGATAGGTATGTAAACCTGTTATTCCATCCGTCCGCCTATTGTTGATGAAAATCATCGGATTCAGACCTTGGAATATCGGACGAGGCGTCGCGAGGGGACATGCAAGTTGTTATCAGAACAAAGTCAAAGTTGGAGGACTATCTACAAGGTAGTGAAACTGCAGGTGGATACTGGGTATTTATATCCCAAGAGATTTACCGCCGCAAGCAGTTGGAGGAGGGTTCAAGTGCCAAAGCATCCATAATGTTGCGAATAGACTTGGCGGACCACATGATGTCACAAGTCATTTCACCGGTAAGTTGAACGAATTTCCAGAGACAGTCAACTTATTCAATGGCGCAATTGCCTACAGATTGAACAGTATCTGATCCGATGGAAGGAAACTTACGGAACTGGGGTGAGCACAATGCATTTTTCTTCACATGAAAGTGGCAAATCATAAGCGTTTTTCTCTCACACCACGCAGATAACTATTATACGGGAGGTCGACGATTTTTGCGATGTTGTACCGAAAATTATCGAAGACATCGAGCGCATCTTCGGGGCAAAGGAAATCATCCGAAGTAGTCACCAGGCCAAGTTTGGAGAAATAGTATACGACCTTGGCTTGGCCATCTTCAAGTACCTCGGGCTGATGAAGGATAATTTCAATCAGGAGACAATAGATCCAGAGAAGCAAAGAAAATTTCTCCAAGTGACAACCATACAGTTTACCAAGACCACCGTGCGCCTAGGTTGTGCCCTGTGTTCGATACTCAAAACTCAGGTTAGCAAACGCAAGAGCCGAAAAGCCGAAAAGGATCGGTTGGCCGATGACAGATGCTTTGAGGACGATATCTGGAAGAATAAGACCCTTGTGAAACCCGGCGAGGTTCAATTGATCCTGGAAAGGGTGGAAAGGGCCGTGGACGCGATAACTCGTCTGGCGAACGCATCGGGTACTGGGAAGATCGTGGGGTCGATTCGCGGGAACAAGATTGAGAGGGCTGACTTCAAACTCGACATCTCCATCGAACCATTAAGGAGACTTGATCATATACTAGAAGAGGACGTTGATGCGGGTTTGGAACGATTAGGGGAGCTGCTGATCGAACAAGAACCAAAAGCTCACGCGGGCCAAATCAGGAGCCTTCTGAGAAAGTTCAACCGCCACAAGTGTTGACGGTAAGAGGAATCTCCTTGACGCTCTTTTAAGCTTTGCGGCTCATTGTACAGATAGTTCTAGTTATCTCCCATCGGGTCATCCAAATATACTCTCCGCTATCCCACGGCTGGTCCTTCTGGTAGGCGATACCCACCCAGGTCACCATTATTCCCTTTACTATCTTTAATTTCCATTTTTCTCTATTTTGTGCTCTCGATATTCATGTCTTTGTGAATTACTTTTCAGTCAAGAGGGCGAATATAGTGACATCACGATCCAGTACATATAGGACACTTCCGGGATATTTTCATTTTGTTGTATCAATAGATTCCGCAGCATAACCTTTTATTTATTGAATTGCCTTTGCTAAGATCATGACACTAGGCAGCTGCAAACGTGTGTGACAACTATATAATAATTGCCAGTGGCATAGTCTAAATTTGCGCAATATTAACACCAATTGCTGAGTGTTAGGAGGTGAAACAGGGATACAAGGGACCAAGTGCCAAGGTCGGGGATAACTGCTCTTCTCCAGTACAAATTCATAAACATCCCATTACATCTCAGGAACATACAAGTACAACTGTTGGGCCACTAGTTGGAGCTATTCATCAACTTCGACAAACATATCACATGCTGCTGCTCCTTCAAATAAAAGTCCGATAGAGCTAGAGTTGATTATGATAGTGCTCAACGGTGTCATCAATCAATCCAAGTCGGTTCAACTCGCAGCTGAGCCTTCGGCCTGTACCTGTTTCCTCGCTTCCGCTCGTCCTCGTATTCTGCTTGCATTCGCATCTTCACACTCCTGTGGACTTTCAATCCATGTGTGATTTGCTTGGGTATGAAACGCGGCCGAGCGAGATTCGATCTGCGGTGACATCACTTCAATAAATATGAGCACAATATGAGGATCAGACACGTACCTGAAGCGCGTTACTCATTCGTTATTACCTCGTTGGTATTGTATCGGAAGGATTTTCAAGATCCACCATCCCCTCTTAATTTTCAGCTGGTCATAGGCCGGTGAAAGCGCATCGTGCAGCTCTTCGTCCTCTTCCGAGCCCAGAAAGGGTAATGGATGGAAAGTACGGTGAGCTTGTATCTCCGCTGGCCGTCTCTTATAAAGAGTTGCATGTGGTCGTACAGGGATGGGGTTTGCCGGTGGTTTTTGGACTTTATGCTCGGGCCTGATTTTAAAAGGCGGCGGACGGGGCAAAACAAAAGGAAATAACGTAGCAGGATCTAGCCCTATTTCTCGAAATCCCTCTGCTTCAAACATGATACCGGTATTGGCTTTGAAGCATTCGCGAATCATCCAACGAAGAGATATACGGGCGAGAAAATGACGAGTCTTGTTGCTCACAGCCCCACCACCCACGTCGCAGTGACAACCCTATAATTGGACGATGATGCTAAAAATCACGAAAAATGATAAGATAACATACTGCGAACCAGACTTCTTCGGCATCGGTTGAAACTTCCAGTTTTTTTGGTGAAGTTGCAGAGTAGATTGTCTCCATCGTGTCTTGTACAACGAGTTCCAGTACAGCGCCGATGAAGCTTTCGACGAGACGCGTAAGGCACAGGATGTAATGCTCGAATTTCGGGAAGAAGTAAGAATTGCTGTCGGTCGCATCACGACTATGCCAAGTAGTGGCGAGTTCCTTGACTTCGTCTCGCTAGGCATCTAAGTTGGTGCGCATTAGATGGCAAAGAGATATCATCGTTTGTCACAGAGAGCCGCCAAAGCTTGTTGGAGCTCGCTACTGGGGTTGAAGAATGTAACGCAATATTGGAAGAACATCGTGGAGAGGTAAAGGAGGTACAGCGACAGAGCTTCGATGAAAAGGACAGCCGACCATCTGAAGAGGAATTCCAGATGGTGCGAGAGAAATGGCAGGCGTTTAAAGAACTTTCAGAACCTCCTGCATATAGATGGCAAGCTCTTTGGCACGAGATGCGAGGACCCGAGGACAATGAGGGACCAAATATACCGTCTCACAACCACACGAGTTCAACATTGTCCACCGATTCCTTGAGGAGCCATAAAATCTTATCCTGGCGGAAGTTCTTCCGGCGTATCTCGTCGTGCTTTGATTGAGACGAGATATGACGTGTTTGCTCAGCTGGATTGAGGTTATTTCTCTATACTCATAATTTGCTCGTGCTTTTACAGAATCTTTTTGCTACTTGATCCAGATATCCGCTAGGTCCGGACGTTTGCGTCGTCTTTCATACACGGGTAGGACCAGGAGACTATACTGTCATTTTGATAATTAGTAGTATTACCTTCCAAACAACGTTGCAGAACTTTTTACACACGTCAAAATTGGGCCGAAGACCCTCATATCGATCATCCAGCCTTCTTTCTGTACACGGTCTATCGTACCGGCCAGTGTGGAAAATCCCATTGCATATGCAGATATAACTTATGACCTCGATCTGGGGGAAGACAGTGGGATTCAAAGCACCTGTTGATTTTGAACTTTGATCCCTTTGAAAGCGTTTGAGCCATTGGGCTGCAGCCGCTGCAGAGAACATAGACCAACGTCATCGGAAGTTGTTGACCTAAATGACCGTGGGATGTTTCCCTTTCGTCACGAGATAGCCCAAGTCTCTCTCAACTCTCGGTGTTTTACTTGCGTCGATAATGAATCTGAAAACCAACGTTTCCCAAGCGTCAGAACCAGTTTTCAGCCCAAGAAAATTTTGTAGGCATACTTACCATCTCTCTTACTTTTCTACTGCGTGGTTCAAGACCCCTTCGACCAGCTTCTGCTCCCGGCGACCGGCCTGCAAGCGACCCTCCCGGTCCTCGGACTATTCTTGATGACAAAGCTCAAAAGAGTACATGCCGCCAGTTCAGGTCCTGAATGCCAGCCACATCCTTGCTGTCGCCTTGAACGTTTGGCATCCTTTGTGATCCATACAGCATTGACGACCAAATTTGACATGAAACTCCCAACACAAGTTTTCGGAAATAGTCTAACATTAACGCGTTTCGTTAAGACTGGCAAGTGGCCTGGATGCGGCAGTTCTTTTGTGTTTTCCACTTCTGTTGAATTCATGAGCGGTTTCCAAGGGAATCTAGCACGAACGTGGGACTTGCGTGAGGCGGGCAGATGGAAGCTGAGAATGGCAGTGCAGTATTATTGTTCTTCCAACGGTGATTCTATCTCAAATCTATCATTCGTTCCCAAGTGTTATTCGGAATGTTACTCGGAGCTGAAGCTTGAAATTTACGTTTCCTTGTATATCCGGTTTACAACGACCTTCGAGATTCGTGAAACTTGAGAAGAAATAAGTTTGTTTAAATCAACCATTCCTCATCTGTAACGCCTTGATGTTGAGACCATTGTTTTCGTTTTGTCTGATTTCGCCTTGCTTTAGCGCGAAAGCGCAAACTAAATGTATTCCTTTAGAGCCTACACAACAGTGTACATCCTGAGTTGCAGTCAGCCCGTCAGGCACTCGGCTCTCTGGTAAATCAGCTCCCACTGCTGACAATGGTGTATGAGTGACATCTGGAGCTAAGGAGACCGATCTTCAATTAATGTCAGTGGTGCCGACCTCGGATCCCCGAGTGAAGGGCCTTCGATCTGTCCGCAGCTACCTCCTCTGTATTCCTTATTCACACAAGGATGAATGTGTTCGGGCCAACGGAGATACGTACTAGTACAATTGAGAAGCGTCCCCAATACCGCTCAAATGATCGTATCCAAACTATGATATCGACTAGGAAATGAGAAATCTTGTGCTAATGCATTGTAAGCACAAAGGAAAGACACAATGTAGTTCAGGGTCAGATTTGATGGAAGTACCGCCGGGTTTCAATTCAGGGCTACTTACAAAGTGCCATTGATAACGTTTTTGTTCCCAAAAAAGAAGCGACTCGAACACAAGGTGCATGTGCATTGTAGTGCCGGGCGACCCATGTGGCGGTGGCATTATCATATGGATGGCTACAAAGTTACCCGTCTCATGTCATAATACGTCAATGTATATTTTTGTGGGTCCACAAATCAAGGTTTGAAAGTCAGCGATCAATCGATCACCGATAGATACCGATCGAAGATGCATGATGGTTGTGATCATGAACGACATTGTGACAATGCTACGCATCAACTACACGTACTTCCCCAGTGATCATTATTGTATGGGAACCAGCATCAGTCAGCTGTGTAGATACAAGGACGCTGATTCGTCGGTTGAGAGTTCATCCCAAGTAACATAGCATCACGCCAAGGATAAGAATTGCTTGTCAAAACAAAGTCTTCCTACTTTGCTCCCGAATTCAATGAGTATCAGAGTTATGGTTACAAAAGGCAGACAAGAACTTTCTTATCTTCACTACCAAACTGGTTCAATTTGATTTGGGAACCCGAGAGAAGCCCGTCATTGAGCTGGGCTAGCTTCGTGGGAATATACCAATAACCATTCGGTGGCTCAAGCGGCTGCGGCGGTTCAAGTTAAAGAGACCCCTAAGTAGTAAGGAGCCTGAAAGGGAAGAAGTTTGTAGGGCTCTGTAATCCGAGCGTCAGCGGCAATGAATGCCCCGCCTAAGGCGACGTGCCATATGCGCGTGTGGTCTCATGGATGTAGCGGGGCCCGGCCAGCACCATTTGATCATGATCCCAGCATAATGTCTACGCTGAATGCTGAACGGTGAGAATGACTTTATTATTTCAACCAGCGAAGCCAACTGGTTTGCGTTGAAGTGCGGCTTCCTCGGCCCAGGAAGTTGGAACATCGTACTTAGTTAGTATCATAGCTTTCCGATCGACCTTAGCATTACAACATGTTTGAGAGCTGATGGTGAATTCTAGAGTCAGGAGCAGAGGCAAAACAAGGAAAACAAAGGAAGCTAAAAGCAAAAAACTAGGCAACGGAATATGCTCATCTTGCTCAGATGCGAGGTTTCGTCAATGCTTACACGAATATCGATGAAAGGGAAGCCCATTATACCACGTTGAGACAGTAGACCTCCAAAAGTTCATAAGTTACATAGCAACTTTCTCTAGATTACTTATTTGATGTATAATTTAACCAAGAGAACAATAGCTTTGTGGCCATTGACAACCCGTCACAATAGATCCCTCGACGTTTCAGATTTACCATAAACTTCATCTTTGATGAATGGATCATATTCATAAGAAGCCAGAATTGTTACTGTATTTTATCCGCTTGGAGTTGTCGGCTCGAGCTTGGTTTGGTTTCAACAGAAGAGCTGCCACAGTTCTAAGGCTCGTACCGGCGTCCGACGTGCATGATCTTTCACGAATCAAAATTACATCAAGATAATCTCTCCGGATGGCACGTAGGACTGCCTGAGGTGCGGGCTGTTAGACCTGTCAGTGCCTGCACGAGGAAAATAACGATAAAAATGATTAGCCATCCACATTATGCGCCGGAATTTCGAGATTGATACAGACCGAGCAGCCCAACGATATGAACTCACTACCCAATTTTCCCTGACCACAAAATCACATGACAACAAACAAAGAACGTAGTTCAAGACCAAGTCATGCATAGAAAGTCCTATCTAACAAAATTTCTCACTGAGAAGCACGAGATACGCTGCAAAAATTTTCGCCAGAATGGAACTCCGTGACGCTTTGGAGTATCGGTAGGCATTGTTGGATTCGCGGGGTTATTAGATGTCATAGCTGGTTCATCACTGTCCTCCGGCTGTTGCATCTCGCGCACAAGAGTTTGCCATCTATATGCAGTGGGACCTGAACTTTCTTTAAACACAAGCCATTTTTCCTGCACCATCTGGAACTCCGCCTCAGAAGGGGAGTTGTCATTTTCATCGGGACTCTGTCGCTGCACCTCCCTGAGTTCCTCTTGATGTTCTTCCAATAATGCGTGACATTCTTCAACCGCAGTGGCGAGCTCTAACATGCTTTGGCTGCTCTCAGTGATGAAAGGTGATATGTCATTGCCGTCTGATGCGCGTCGAGTTAGCCGGAAAGTGACGCGAAATTGATGAACTCACCAGCACTCAGTAAAGTCGTGATTCGACCGACAACAATCCTTACGTCTTCCCGAAATTTGAGCAGTACTTCTTGTGCGATACCTGTCTTCATTACAGCTTGACGGGTACTGGAAAGGAACTCGTCATATGCATCAGAATGGCCTCTTCCGAGTTGTAGCGCTTTCACGAATGCGAGGAAATTACTCGCGGTTTTGTAGTTTTGGTAGGCAACGTCCTGCAGCTTATTCATTTTTTTTGCGGCGGATTGTCGAGCCTCTGACCAAATTTTTTTGGCTTCTGGAGAAGGATGCGCTGCCTGAGCTGCTTGAAAAGTATCATTTAGACGATTCAGCTGCGGAAGAAAAACATTCCACGCTATCTCGTGTATCCGTGGGACTGATTGACGACTGGGAGGGAGCTAGAAATCGTGTCAATGTAGGGCCCAAAGACGATAAGTGAAAGCATACTTTGAGAAAAACGCATACCAGAGGCTGTGGTTCACCCATGGTGGTGAATCAGAGTACACTGGGCCGGAGAAACAATAAGACACGTGTCTTATTGAATTAATATTGAATAAATATCAAGCGTTGGATCCAAATAAGTCAACCGAACTATTGTGACCGTATCGTGACATTAGTCACAATATGTAAATAATCGTACACTTGTCTTATTGAGTAATTATCAAAGACTTATCAAGCACCTTTGTAAACAAATAATTTTAAAATTTGATTATAATAATGCACCTGAATTATTGAAGCCCTATCTTGATCATTTATTTAAAACTACTTCAATAAATCCGCTGACTTATTGAATATATATCCGAAGTGTTTTTAAAATTTTTCTAACCAATTATACTGGATACTGCTTCAATAAGCCAGCTGTCTTATTGAAGCCTAGTTGTGACTAAAGTCACAGCATGCAAAAAATTTGATGAAGTTGAGGGGCCGAGCAATCACCTGATTCTACTGCGAATCGAAAATCACGTCAACCTCTTGAATCGTGAATCGTGAGTCAGCTGTGCTATTCGTCTATCAATTCTACCGGAAATAAGCAATTGTTGATTGGTCCATTTGCTCACAGGGTTGAAATCGTCCAGGCTGCATGGACTTGGATCACCAATTCAGGCCAGAAATTGTGCTGGAAATGGAATTAGTGCCAATTATTCATGCCAGTCACTCCTGTGATTCTCTTGAGTAGAAAATTTGAAGCAGTCAACTTCGAAACAGTGGTTAAGTGGTGAATTCTCGGGGACGAAAACTGAATGGGAGCTTTGAGCTAGTCGAAATCAAAGGGTGGAAATAGCTGGCAGAAATCGAAGTCTTGGACGGTCGATTGGCTGAGCTTGCTGTTCGCATGATTCTAGCACATGTGGGGATTGACAAAAGCAAACTTTTACCTTGGACAATTCTGCACTGAGATATCGTGCACCAAAATTGTGCCTGGCTTCCCGTGAGTCTTTGGTGAGGTAGGATTTGATGAATTCGGCGAATGCATGCATGATGCCAGGGATGGAGCCGGTCGATCCTGAGGGAAACGGATTCACGATAATAGAATAGCACCCAATTACTAGCAAATTGAAGTTCAGGGACTGAAAATTGACCTCAATGCTGTTAAGAAAATGCGGTGAGTAGTGCCCCACCTATGCTAGGAATAAAGGTGCTGGCTTTTTGCCCAAGAGCAACCAGATAGCCCTCAGTAAAAAACGCCCCAGCTATCAAGCCGGGTCACCAATTGGAGCATAAGCGGAGGAAGGGTGGCTGCTGGGTCTCGTGACGGAAAAAGGGGTGCAGCTGGTTTCTTGCTAGCAAACAAGAAAACAATTCTGCGGATTCAGCAGAAAAGCTGGTCGGTAATGTGCCGGGTGAGCATTTGGCAATTCACGTGAAAGATGGTTAGTGGCAGCGATCCTTTCGCTACCACGGGCAAGCGCCATCAGGAGTTTTCAGCAGGTGGGACACTGTTAAAGCGTAAGTGTTAGGGGAGAAACAGCGGGGGATGATGCGCCGGTAAAGAAACTCAGCGGGATGACAGCAGACGGCATCAGAATTCTGGCAAAGCTGAGTCGCTGAATGGAAATGGCACTGATTACCAGCCTGAGAGCAGGCTGAGAAACCCACGGATCGATGATCCCCAGTTCCGAGCCCTGACACTGAGGTGAGCCTGACACTGAAGTGAGCATCGAGAATCGGTGGAAGCACGTGAGCCAAACAGCAGTCAACATGGCTACCTCTGTGCCCTCGTATTCATTCCTCCACCCCCATCCCATACGCCATCCAGCAGCGGACAGCATGGTGGAAGAAGACAGGTCAGGGGTCAAAGGTAAGCACCCCACGTGCTGTGTGAGGCCCGCCACTGACCTTTGCTGGAAGAGCAATCCACCAATCACAGCACGAGGGATTGACTCAAAGCACACAAACCAAGGACTAGAGCAAAAGCCACGGGAGGTCGAGCAGCATCTTCGTGCAGCAGAATGAACAAAAGCAGCGGGCCTTTCACCAGCGAGTGGGAGGAGAAGGATACGAGCTCTGACAGCAGCACCGAAGGCTGGGACGGTGATGCATCAGGGGTGGAGGACGATAGCAGTGAGAGCAATGCAGATGAAGCCCAAGGAGTGGGCAGCTTTGAGGATGGGGGTGGGACTGATGACGACGGCTATGAGGCAGGTGATGAGGCAGATTGATGGGTGAGTCGCAGCACACCAGCGGTGCTGCTATTCCCTGAGGACGACAGCTAGATGCCCCATGCACTTCCCCCGAAAAGTTGACCCCAGGTCCTTCAGATAGAATTTAGCCCCCATTAGAACTGGTGAATGTGCTAGCTGAGTGCTGCTTATCAGCGACTTTCTGCAGTAACCAGCAGGTGCACCCTGTATATATTGCAAAATTTGACTCCGCTGCCACTGATTCATCTGATTTGAGGGCGCCTGCCATGTCAAGGGCTTCCGGACATTCAGCTACTCTGCCGGCTTGAATGAGAGCCACTCCTTTGAGCTCCGGCATGTGCGACTATCCCCAACAAGGCCTAATGCTAATCCAGAGGTAAAATCACCCGTGATTCGAGCCCCATCAAGCAGGGGCTGCTGAGTTGATTGCGCCGTGCCTCTCGTGATTCTTCCAAAAAAAATCACAAGAAATCGAAGCAGAAAATGGCCGACTATGGTCAGCTCAACCTACCAAATCAAATCATCTGAAGTGCATAGACTGCTGTGCAGAGCTCCAAATTCCATCCCCAGCCTGCAAGACAGTGCCCATCTGCCCCCATTATCATGCAGGGAGCTGTGAAAGAGCCACTGACACACCCTAGTGCAACCTACCGAGCTCCCGGCAGCGCTACAAATCAAGCAGCGCCCGCCAGTGGCTTTCTTGCAAACCTAACAGACCCAGGCTGCTCCTGCAGGTAGAAAGATCAAACAAGTGTAGAAATTCCAGCCCTGAATCTCAGAGCAGCAAATGGAAAAGAGATGAATTCAGCGGTGGACAGCGGGAGCTGGCATCAACTCACCATCTCAGGAAGTGACACGATAGCCCAGCCCCTTCAAATCACCCAGGACATCTTCAGCAGGCACGTCCGAGGTTCCATCATATGCCGATCTCATCCTCTTCACCATCTTCCCCATCTTTTTCTCCATTTGCTTCCCACTAAAAGGTCGGTAGCCCCCCAGCTGGAGCCCCTCGACCAAGCTATTTGACATGCTAAAGGGGAAGCTCTCCACCGATACCATGGTGGATATTTTTTCGCGCACTCGAGACAGGGCGCACCAGCCATGCTGCTCAGGAAAGGCCCTCTTTTCAGCTTGTTCACAGTGCCGGCACGGCGCATTTCTAGAAAGAGGGGGCTTAATGGCTGGCTCGGCTTCAGGAATGGGCATGGAGAGGACGGTCGAGGCCTCTGCTTTTTGCATTTTGTGCAGCCAGGATGCTCTGCTAACCCCAGCCCCATCCCCTTGTATTTTTCGCTTGGGCGGCTGGGGATGATGCTCATTGGTAGATAAGGGGGGGGAAAGGCTGGAGCCCCCATCTACTCCCCCATTTTCAACCTATTAGAGGGGGTCAGTTAGTCTGTAATAAAACCAGCAGCTCCTAACCCATCAGATTGGTGTCCAAGTGCATTGGAAGGCTGCGAAAAGAGTCACAGTAGTCCACCAGAACTGCTAAACTGATTGGGCAGGGTGATGCCATATACCAGCTGCACAGACAGAGAAACCAAAGGGACACAGTCGCAATGGCAGGGAGAGGGAGAAGTGCAGATGGCAGGTCTGAGGTAGCAGCATAATACCACGTGACAAAAAATAGTCCTGTGATGTGGCGAGATATGCAGGGATCCAGGACCAGCAAACAATCACACAAATTGCAATCCATCCCTTAATTCACCCACATATATTCCAAGGCTCTGATTAATCTAAGTAGTTTTCAATGGAAACCATAAACTAGCAGCCTCACCGACATGCTCAAAACAAAGGCAAACGATTTCCTCATCATCACTGCGCAGCTGACTGTCAGATAGACCCAATGAGAGGGAAAGAAAGCTCACCTTTACAAGTGGAATTGCCTGAAAGATTTTGACACCAGAAGTATCAGCATAATCCGTCCTAGCTAGGGTGTTATGAACCGTGACATTTACGGTTATATTTCTCATAGTAATTACTACATTTGTAACTACAATTATGTTTACCTTTTATTGTACTTATATTTCGCGTCTCTGATTGTGATTGTTTTATATCTCTTATTGATCCGCTTTAATGATCCGGATTACTTTACTTATTTAGCCTTCTATAATTAATGATCATTTGTTCCGAAGAAGTTCTTCCTTTCTATTTTAGTATTACGAAAACTTCTTTATAGTTCCCGAGTCGTTCCCGAGTCAAGTCTCGGTACCTTAAGAAGTTTGATCGTAGTTATATATAGAGTACTTGTAAAACATATATAAGTCGCTCAACTTTACCATGTAGAAACAACGTTTCTACTTGGTTAGGTGGAGACTTGAATACAAAGTCTTACTCTACTATAACGCTTGAACCGTTAGACTTAATTGCTAAGCTCTATAAACCGCTCTCAAGCTCTTAGTACTATAAACGGCGCATTTGAGTTACTCTTCTCGATTCATCGAGGAGGTCTCCTTTGTTACGCTTTAGAACTCTGAGTATTTCTATCGACGTAACGCCCCAGCTTAGGACCGGGCCGGGGTCACTGTAACATTAAGTAGAAACGTTCCTCTTCCGTGATCAGGACAGAGTAATTCGCTCGCCGAGATACCCATCGAGTGCACATAATAAAGTTGAACTTGGGTTACCGCGGATAAACACTAGACTGTCTTAAAACTACTAGTTGTTTGTCAACGGAAAAGGATCAACCGACACTGGTAACTGGTGGACTAGTTACACGATTGCCTATAACAATCGAAGTCAGTAAAGACTTTAAAACTTGACCAATCAGAGGGTCTGTACTCGAAGTCAGTGAAGACTTTAAACACTCGACCAATAGAGGGTCTGTACTCGAAGTCAGTAAAGACTTTAAAACTTGACCACCAAGGGTCTGTACTTGAAGAGTCTTGAAAGACTAGGTAAAGTGAGTCCAATTGAAGGAACACTAACCACGGATTTACAGAATTGTACTTGTGAGTTTTGTACACAACAAAATTTACCATTCAAAGCAATACCAGAAATTTGGTCTGGTATTGAACGAACACTACCAAAACGGAGACATTCTTTAGCAACCTATTCAAGCGAACCGCTACCAAGGA
Organism: Agaricus sinodeliciosus; assembly: GCA_022315185.1. Lineage (NCBI taxonomy): Eukaryota > Fungi > Basidiomycota > Agaricomycetes > Agaricales > Agaricaceae > Agaricus > Agaricus sinodeliciosus. The sequence continues at coordinate 618,991 of JAHTMV010000058.1, read as the reverse complement.
AGACAAGACCAAGAAGTGGTACTATACCGATACCAAAGCAGGAAGAAGCTACTACTTCGAAGATAACGAGCAACAACGAGTTGCAGCTGAATATCTTGAACACCAAACACAGAAATTTATCGCAGAAAGATCTAGAGCAAATCTCCCACCAATCAGAACAAGCAGTCAAGACGAAAGTGATAGAACAAACAGACTCACAGCAGAAGCAATCAGAAACCTCCGATCTGCTACACAATCTGCAAAATCAGATCATCAAGAAAAAGGAAAAGATCAAGAACCTTCGCAACCAGTTTTTGACTGGCCAGAAACAACAGTTGGAAAGGAAATCCAGATTCTGGAAACGGAAATCCAGGACCTAGTAAACAAGACACAAAAAGTCCAAAGGAGGAAACGAAAAGTGACAGAAGTCCGACAGGAAATTCACACTCAAGCCTTCCACAAAGCCCTCAACCGACGCCTCCAAGAACGCCTACCCCACCACAATCCCCACCAGGAAGTCCAGGAGGAAGTCAAGCAGGAGCTATGGCACAACCACCACAAATTCCCAACATCAAATACCCGAAACCAAACAGGTATTATGGAGATCCTAGACAATATAGACCATGGATGGTATCCCTCGAACTCTATTTCAACAGTTATGGAATTACAACCGAAAATTCCAAAATCAACTATACCCTTGGATTACTTGAAGGAGCCGCATCCAATTGGAAATCAGATTTCCTCGCCACGCACCCAATTTATCCAAGCTGGCAGACTTCAAGAATTCTCTTGAACAGGCGTTTGCACCAGCCCAACAAGGATATGAAGCAGAACAACAACTACGACGCTATAGACAAAATAACGAATACATTGAACACTATATCAGTGGATTCTCAGTCTTATCCTCACAAGCAGGATTACCAGATAGCACTGCACTCAGAGCATACTTCGCAGAAGGACTCGACAAAGACATCCGAATTGAAGCAATTAGATTCACTCCAAAAACACTACAAGAGTGGAAAGACGCCGCCAGAAATGCCTACAGAATCGTTCTGGAACAACGAAAAGCAGCAGGTAATTTTGGCCAATCCTTCAGATCACACAAACAACACAAGAAAAATAAACACCGATCTCAAAGGAATAACCAAAAGAGTATCCCAAGATATACTAACATCTACAGTGAACCAGTCCAACATAAACCCGCAAGAAGCGAGTGGGACATGGATGTTGACCGAATCTACTACCAACTCAATCAACTCGGACAAGATGATGATTCCGAAGAATCAGAATCAGAATCAGACGAATCTGATTCCGAAGACGAAGATGAAGAAGAAGTTAACTTCATCAGACAACGAAAAACACCCAAACAGGCAGTCCAGGAATTTATTAACAATATCCTCACAGATGACCAACGAGCAGCTCTTAAAAGAGGAGAATGCTTCTTTTGTCACAAGAAAGGACACTGGTTTAGAGACTGTCGAGCAAGGAAGCTATACATTAAACAAGGAGGAAAAACAAGCCTGGACCGAAATACAGGAACAGATCGAAAGAAGAAACAAGGAAACGGAAAACCTAAGAAGCAAAAGACTTGGAAAAAAGGAACCCATAGATCCAAATGCTATGGTCTACAACATTGAAGAAGAAGAAGATGACTTCGACGAATTCTCAAAAGACGGAAATTTTTGAGTACTTCTGAAGATCCAGTCCAAATGATAGATCTTCAGTCACCTAAAGGAACAACTATGATAGCACCAATTAAAATTCACATCGAAGACGATAACCCTATTAAACTAACCGCACTAATAGATTCAGGAGCAGCAGGTGAATTTATTGACCACAAGCTAGTGGAAAAGTATTACCTTCCAAAATTTCCGCTAAAACGAATCAAACACACTTTAAATGCTGATGGATCAAGAAACGCATCAGGAATATGCACACATTATGTTCTACTCAACATCGAAATCAACAACAAGAAGATGATGATTCAAGCAAACATAGTTTCGCTTGGAAGCCACCAATTATTCTTAGGTATATCATGGCTAAGAAAATTCAATCCAGCAATAGATTGGACAGCACAAACTCTAAAGTGGAGAGATGAAATGACGACTCAACTCTAAAGCTTTCTAGAGGACCATCAGTCAACTATATCAACAACATCTTTATAGAAATCAATTCCAAAAGCAATACTTCGCAACAACTATTCAACAAAGCTGAAAAGAAGAAAATGGAATCTGATCCTGTTAAAGCAGTTCCGAAAAGATTTCACAAGTTTCTTAAAGTATTCAACAAAGTAGAATCAGAGAAACTACCACCAAGACGCCCTTGGGATCACAAAATTGAAGTTCAAACTGACTTCCCAAGAGAATGCCAGTTTACAATCTGACGCCTATAGAACGAAAAGAACTAGACAAGTTCATAGCTGAAAACCTACGAAAGGGATACATACGACAATCTAAATCACCCATGGCATCATCTTTCTTCTTTGTAGGAAAGAAAGGAGGAGATCTACGCCCTTGTCAAGATTATCGCTATCTTAATCAAACACGATTAAGAATGCTCACCTATTCCCAACATTGCTCGAATCATGGATAAACTAAAGGATTCGAAATGGTTTACAAAGCTAGATGTCAGACTAGGCTATAACAACGTCAGAATTCATGAAGGAGATGAATGGAAAGCTGCATTCAGAACACCTAATGGATTATATGAGCCTACAGTCATGTTCTTTGGAATGACAAACTCGCCAGCCACATTTCAATCAATGATGGACCACATTTTCAAAGAATTAATTGATAATGGAGGAGTCATTATCTATATGGACGATATCTTAATCCATACAAAAACACAAAAACAACTTGATGAACTTACCAAGCAAGTTCTACAAATACTAGAGAAGAATCATCTCTACCTCAAGACAGAGAAATGCGAATTTGAAACGCAACGACTAGAATACCTTGGAGTTATTATCACTCCAGATTCTATCGAAATGGATCCAATTAAACTAAAAGGAATCGAAGACTGGCCTGTACTACAAACGGTCAAGAATGTTCGACAATTCATTGGATTCTGCAACTTCTATAGAAAGTTCATTCACAACTATGCAACAATCGCCCAACCGTTAAACTCTCTTATGAGGAAAACGAAGAAATTCGAATGGAATCCAAATGCACAGAAAGCATTTGAAACCCTAAAACAACAATTCCTAAAACGACCAGTACTACAAATGGTAGATCAAACCAAACCATTTGAAATAGAATGTGATGCCTCCGCATTTGCCACTGGAGCAGTCTTACTACAAAGAGACTCGAATGGAGATAAGCATCCAGTTGCTTATTATTCAAAAGCTCTCAATCCAGCCGAAAGGAACTATCATGTTTCGGATCAGGAATTCTTATCAATCATCAGAGCATTGAAAGAATGGAGACATTATGTCGAAGGATCACCTGAGCCACTACTAATTTGGTCGGATCACGAGAACCTTACCCGATGGAAGGAACCCCAACAATTAAACCGAAGACAAGCGAGATGGATGTTATATATGACCAGATTCAATTATGTCATCAAACATCTTCCTGGAAATAAGAATGTCCTAGCCGATGCCCTGAGTAGACGGCCAGATCTAACTCCAGAAGGAGTAGACAATGAGAACTTAATTGCTCTACCTTCTACAAAGTTTATCAATTTCTTAACCGAAGAAATAGAAGAGAAGATCAAAGAAAAGAAGGACACTATCACACCATCAGAGCAGTTTACTCGTGAAGAAGACATCTATACTTATCAAGGAAGACTTGTGATTCCGGATGACTCGGACATCAAGAAAGAACTCTTAACCCGAGTTCATGATCATGAATCAGCTGGACACCCTGGAATAGCCGAAACGCTTCGAAAATTAACGAAGGAAGTATACTGGCCAGGAATGAACACTTATGTCCAGAACTACGTCAAAGGATGCCCCATATGTCAACAGTATAAAATTAACAGACATCCACTCAAACCTCCGATGCAACCGATCAAAGGACCTCAAGTAACGAAGCCATTTACACAAATATCTATGGATCTTATCACAGATCTACCCCCTAGTGATGGCTATGATGCAATATTGTCCATAGTGGACCATGGACTTACGAAAGGGATAATTCTAACCCCTACAAAGAAGACAGCAACAGCTGATGATATAGCCGAAATGCTAATCGATAAGGTATTCTCTAAATATGGAACACCTCAAAAGATCATTTCAGATCGAGACCCTCGATTTGCAGCCAAATCTATGCAAAGACTTTATGAAAAGCTTAACATCAAGCCCGCATTTTCAACAGCTTATCATCCACAAACTGATGGAACTACAGAACGATACAATCAAGAAATAGAATTCTATCTTGCAGTCTACACTTCAAGAAATCCTAATACATGGAGAAGAGCACTTCCTATGATTGAATTCGTTCACAATACTAAACCACATGCAGGAAGACAACACTCACCTTCAGAACTCATATTAGGATACAATCCTAAAGCGTTCATTAACAAAGAAGAATCAAATGTACCTTCTATCGAAGAGAAGACATTATTCTTAGAACAAGCGAGAGAAGCAGCAATTGAAGCACATGAACAAGCACGCTTAAAGATGGCTAGCCGAAGTAACCGACCCTGGAATGCATTAAAGGTTGGAGATAGAGTTTGGCTAGATAACCGAAACTTGCCCGTGCCGTACGCATCAAAGAAGCTCAGTCAAAGAAGAGAAGGACCCTTCAAGATAATTAGAAGAACTTCTCCTACCACATATGAGTTAGAACTTCCGAAACGATGGAAGATACATAGTAAATTCCATGCATCTCTGCTCACACCCGTAGTAGAGAATGACGTCTATGGAAAGCATAATCCACAACCGCCTCCGACCTTAGTGTCAGGAGAAGAAGAGTATGAAGTCGAAGCGATCCTAAACCATAGAGCAAGGAAGAAACGCTTGGAAATGGAAGACTCGCAACAAGATTAGAATATCTTGTCAGATGGCAAGGATATGGACCGTCAGAGGACTCATGGGAATCTGAAGAAGATCTTACAAATTCGAGCGAGATACTTGGAGAGTATAAAGCCTTGAAGAAACTCAGTTAACTCCCCAGCTTCATGAGCAACATACAAGCCATCCAACAAGTCCTCGCAACTACTCTCTCATCGTCCTCTCCTCTCAATGCCACTAATCAGAAGAACCAAACCAGTAATTCTGATTCGAAACCAACATCTCCATCCCCTTCTCCCCCACAACCGCCACGCAATTCTCCTTGTCAAGAAGAGACATCCATTGACAAGAATGCCACCGTTCGACATGCATTTCTACATGAACGAACAGCCTCAAACTTTCTGTCGGTCACGGCCGCGTTCCTCGACTCTTTGAAATCGTGCACGACATCGGGGCTCACATTGATGAGCTTACTTCTGCAAGACGTTCATACCTTCAAGCAATGGAGGAAATGGACGCCCGCCTCACTCGTCTGGCACGCCATCTCCCGAGGTCTCCCCATGGTAATGAGATCTTCAGGAGAGTCAGAGACATCAATGCTACCCACTTCACAAAGATTCGGACATCGGTAAATCATCTACAGACGGACATCGTCTTCTGGAAGCACCCCCCAATCTGACAGTATCACAACTCCCCCATCTTCTATACAACCACAGCAATTTCATGAATTGGTTATACCACACCCAGGAGTACCGCCTCCTCCAAATCCGTCGAACCATCATCCGGTTACTCGCACACCAGGAGTTGCTCCCTCGTATCGACGTGGACGTGCACCCTGCAAACTATGTAGCGGAATGGGTCATATCCAGACGGAATGCTCGCTATATTACTGCCATTACTGCGACACCAAGGCACCTGGACACTTTGCCAAATTTTGTTCCCGAAATCCTTATGCGGGAATTGCACGCAGGGAACTTTCCCCAAATGCCCTGGCATACGTTGACACCCTTATTAACCCAACCGCAGTCACAGCCTCAGAGTCCAGTCCATACTCCTATACTGCCAGAACGCCAACTTCCTACGCCACCATACACCCCCTCATACTACAGTCTAGCAAACTACAGTCCAAACAGTCCGGTGTACCAACCAGCACCCTCCATACCTCCGACACCACTTCAACTTCCCGTCCAATTACCACCCAAACTTGGACCAACCTATCGACCACTCTATCGACCTAAACCCAAACCTAGGTCAAAATACAACAACAACAGCAAGTACGGAAACCTTGCGCTATCCATCCCTCCCTCCTATCGTCACTCTGGAAGAACAGCTTCCAGTAACCTTCCGTCTTTTAAACACCCTCAACACCAACGATCCCCGTCGCCAGAACCTTATGACGCAGGCGACGAATATACTTACGACGATGTTGCGGAATACAACATGAGCGGTGAAGGACATCCTGACATTTAGATAGTTCTGGTAAACTATCTTAGGAAAGGGATAGTGTTATGAACCGTGACATTTACGGTTATATTTCTCATAGTAATTACTACATTTGTAACTACAATTATGTTTACCTTTTATTGTACTTATATTTCGCGTCTCTGATTGTGATTGTTTTATATCTCTTATTGATCCGCTTTAATGATCCGGATTACTTTACTTATTTAGCCTTCTATAATTAATGATCATTTGTTCCGAAGAAGTTCTTCCTTTCTATTTTAGTATTACGAAAACTTCTTTATAGTTCCCGAGTCGTTCCCGAGTCAAGTCTCGGTACCTTAAGAAGTTTGATCGTAGTTATATATAGAGTACTTGTAAAACATATATAAGTCGCTCAACTTTACCATGTAGAAACAACGTTTCTACTTGGTTAGGTGGAGACTTGAATACAAAGTCTTACTCTACTATAACGCTTGAACCGTTAGACTTAATTGCTAAGCTCTATAAACCGCTCTCAAGCTCTTAGTACTATAAACGGCGCATTTGAGTTACTCTTCTCGATTCATCGAGGAGGTCTCCTTTGTTACGCTTTAGAACTCTGAGTATTTCTATCGACGTAACGCCCCAGCTTAGGACCGGGCCGGGGTCACTGTAACATAGGGCAAAACGGCCTAGCGCTTGATTGAGATTGAGTAGCATGGATGGAAGAAATCACCTGTAGTACAAATGGCTGGAGACAAAAGAAAAATCTTGGGAGCAGGAGAAAGGCTACGGAATCAGCTTTTCCTGCATCACTGACCCGAGGTCCATGCATTCATATGGGGATATGAGGAGGAAGGTGTCGGATATCCAGCCAGCATTCTTTATTTTCCGCTCATGGGTGAATATCTGTCTAATTGAACCAGCAGCCCATTCAAAGGGCAGATTTTGCTGCAGCGGACGAAACACCACCTGACTGTCCCCAGCAGATCTGGTGCTATTTATCTCTGAATTTTCACAAAATACAAAAGAATTGAAAGTCGAAAATCGAAGCGGCAAATCGTCAGCCAGCTGATTCAAGCAGCAGTGCTCCAGCCGCACCTCCTCCTGCTTGTCACAATGTGGGCCATTTGCTTATGCTGAATGGGTTTGAGAATCGCAAATAATCTCAGTTAGAATGGCAAGCTCTAAATTGTTGCACAGAATCCCCTGCCATACACCAGTTTATGAACAGGGCCCATCAATTAATCAAGCAGCTACCGCTGGTTACTAGTACTGGCGAACATATAGGTGGGAGCGCACTCATTCAAAGCTTTCAAGGATGCCAGTGTGCTTGCCTCAACCCTCCTGGCCAATCGGAGTTGCCATTGGCCCAGCATCTGGTCAACCATGACCTGTTAGCCACTGTAAGCATAAAAAAGAAGTATTACTGCACTCGTATTTCAGCTGCTATGACTTGAGATTCACGGTTGAGGGTGACTAAAGCCTTGAAAACGTCCTTAAGTTTCGAATCCAGCTAGAAAATTCAAATTGGATGCGCAACTTCAACGGAGCTAAGTCACCCACTGGTCCATACCCCTCGTAGAGATCAGAGGCAACCTCCTCCAAATCTTGGCCTTTGCAGAGCCCAATGATAATGGTGCACAGCCCAATCAAGCTCCACTGGTCATCACAGATGCCCTGATCCTTTCAGCGCCACTAACCTGACAACAAAGAGGAAATACTTACCTGAATGCCTTGCAGATGCTGGAGAAAAGAATGAGCGGAGCGCTGTTGGGCCTTGACCCCCTCCACCACATGGCCATTCTTCTGAGAACACAATGGTTCTTGCTGTCAGCATGTACCAAAGAGCTCAGCTATGCACATTAATGGACCTTTGGATATCCCACAGTGCTAGCCTTAATACAGAGGCGTTGGCCCTTGCCGCCACCATAGAGCTATCCTGGCTTTGAAAATGTGTGAGGCTGTAGAATGGAGGAGGTGATGACTCTGTAACTGGATTGTCCGGGCATTTCCAAGCAGAGAAGGTTGGGAGGATTCCAGATAACCTGAGGCATCCATTGTGAGTGCTCAAGACAAGCAAAGCACTCAAGCATTTATATCACCCACCAGATCAAGTCATTCCCCAGCAGAAGATGTCTGGCAACCCGGAGCATACCCCAAGCATGATGCAAATGGTACTGAGCATTTCATGAACAAACCAATCCTGACTTGCTACCAGCCTGAGCGGTTTTTGATGCTTGGCTTGCAGAATGCTTGCAGTCCTTTTACGGCGCCACCAGAAGTGGAGCAAATCTAAATTTCATAGGTGAATCCTTGGGTAGCAAATCCTCCATCTGTTTTACGGTACTCCCAAAGTAGAGCAATCCTGATTTACGGTGCCACCAGAAGTGGAGTAAATCGTAAATTTCATAGGCGGATCCTTGGGCAGCGAATCCTCCATCTGCCTTACGGCACTCCTAAAGTAGAGTAAATCGTAAATTTCACAAGCGAATCCCAATTTGCAGCACACCCGAAGCAGAACAAATTGTAGATTTCATGAATGAATCCTTGGTCCGTCTTACAGCTTGCTCAAAGTAGAACAAATTGTAAATTTCGTGAGCAAATCCTTTGCCGTCCTGATTTACAGTGCACACGAAATAGAGCATGTCTTAATTTCCATAAGCGAATCCTTGATCTGATTTACCGGCACCAAAAGTGGAGCATATCGTGATGCTCATTGCAGTTTGTTGACTAAAAAACGTCTTGGATGGGAGGGGACACCAGTTTACTGGTGCTCCAGAAAAATGAGCAAGCAAATCGCAATGACGATTCTTCTGGAAAACGCACCTTTCAGGGTGTCAGCGCCAATTTCCTGGCTTCCCCAAAATTCCGGACCGAATAGATGCCAGCCCTGGGACACCAGCAGCGCCCTACAAAAATGGAGTGAATCGTAATGTTTGAACTCTGATTGACCAACAATGGAAAGGGTCACAATGTTCGCCGTGCAGTGAATAAAGAAAGCAGGTCAAAAGCAAACCTAATTTAAGTAAACAGAAGGGACGCATCAAGAAGCAGGTGGTTATCAAGATCACAATTTTGATTAATCAAAACTATGGATGTTAGAACTTGGCCTGAATGTCACGGTGTCACGCTTTCACATCAGTCACATTATATTATTACATAATTATTTTCCTCTGCTGCTTCAGTTTGACGGAGGCTAAACTATCGGCATACTGGCCATGGCTCAGGCATCAGACCTACCCGTGGAACTATATCAACATATCTTATCTTTCTTACCACCACATCACAAACAACAAGTGCAATGGAAGAGGCAAGCAGCTAGAATCGGATGGGCATCACGTCCTGAAGGTTGGTACTTACGTGATTGCAGATGTACAGAGTGTGGAAGGACGACGTTGATCATGAACGATGGAGTAGCAGAACGGCTGTGGGTATTGATACGATGGCAGAACCTGTCTTTCCGATACTGGGAGCAGGTACGATTCTACACGATGTGCCCATGTGGAAAATCTTAGCAACGTATCATGGGAGCATTTGGTGGATGTGAATATTTTTTTTAGAACAATTTGTACTTGTTGACATTTTTATAAGGTTCACCCAATCTTATGGATTATTGATCTTGCCTTTGGTTTTCTCTTCCTTTCTCATGATCGATTCCTTTCTAAAAATATAACTCCTTTTTCTGTTATTTAACATTTTTATGGTTTGTTTACACTTTTATATTTAGCTCTTCTCTCACGTCATGCTTCACTGTCAATGTATAAATAGTTTATTTCTCATGCTTTACTTTTTATGATGTCATCTGTAAAATAGTTACCTAGGGTAGTTGGTCTGTGTGCCAGGACTTAGGTATAGTAGGTAGAAACTGGTAGAAAACTCTGTCGAGTTCTCTTAGTTCACGCCTAATAAACTCTTTGCACTACACTCTAATAGTTCTTAAGTAAAGTGTGACCTGTGACATCACAGTCACAGTCACCCTAACAATGGGCATTCAAGATAGCACAAGTTAAGGTGAGGAAGGAGCCGTCAAGAGACATGTCAGGAGACAAGTGGCGCCAGTTGGCTTGCCTAGACAGACAGACATCACAAATTGAAGTGCCCTACACTCAAAAGCCTGGAAGTTGAGCCTCTGGTGATTAAGCAGTACCTAAATAATTAGAAATTTCAGGTGCGGGGACATTCATAGGTAGAAACATCCCACCATAAGTTGTCACATCAGAGGCCTGTATTGAAAGGCTGTTAAAGCCCACTGCTCAATCAGGTCCATGGTAAGAGTATCTAACTGAGCAAAGGGATAAGCGCAAGCAGCATGTTGTAGAACAGCAGGATGCACCTGCTGAGGCTCTTGAATATGAGCAAACGTCTCCTCAAAGCCGTGGCTGTTGAGGGCATAGAGGACTTCTTGTATCATGGCATTCCCTTCTCCAAAGAATCCCTGTCATAAGCAGCTCAAATAAACTAAAAAGCTATGGCGCAGATGACCGGACTTGTGAAAAAAGTGCCCCCCAAGGTAACGACCTGGTGAAATCCTCCATAGCCTCCAGATGGTTTTCCATATGAAAGTCCAGCTAGAATGATTGAGCATCAGCTATCGGTTTCAAAAACGCACTTACTCTCTGGTTCTTATGAGGACTTTGCAAACAGCCTCTAAAAGCTGAATTTCTGCCTCCTCATCCTCAGACACAAGCTCAACATTCTCGCAAAGGGTCTCTGCTGAGACCGTAGCACTGTCACTATCACCATTTCCAAGCAATGAGGGATGGGTGGATGCCAGGTAATAGATGGCAGCATCTATTCTAGCTGAGGGTAAGGATAAGATAGAGGCAGGATAAAAAGATAGCTGACCATGCTACCAATACTCCCCTCTCAAAATCCATGAAAAGCAGCCAGGCTATCCCATCCAGAGCTTGACCATTCTAGGCATCCAAGTTACATCAGCAGTCGCCGCTGAGGGGATGGCATTGACCAAGCTAGAGAGGGGGAGTATGCTAAGGCCGCCGCCTTCCAAAATAATGATAGATCATTTACCTTGGTATTAAAATAGGGTTGGTATGATGACTGAAAGGGACCGCCTTGCAAGACCCTGAGTGATGATCTATAGATTTCGAATATTAGGCTTTCATATTTCAGATCAAAATACACAGTTTCACCATGCTATCCAGAGCATTTTTGAATAAAAAAACTTCATTCCAAGGGTACTCCTCTTCCTTCCTTTATACGTGATGTAGGATTTTCACTTCACCCAGCATGGACCTTTGTCACTTACATAGAATACATACGCCTCCCCATCAATGTACTGCTTTGCCTCCTCAGTTTCACCAACTGCAACCCAATGAACACCCTTGTTGCTTTCGTTGATCCAGGTTTGATGCTCAGTGGGTTGTCCATTAGACATAACATCGCAGATGTAGAGGGCCTTGAATGGGACAGAAACATTGGGGGGAACTTTAGGAGGCTCGGGTATTGGGTGACTGCACTGGTCATAATACCAGGTCTGAGCTGGTTTACCTCTGTAAGGTGATGTTTGCTGCGGGCAGTGATAAGGCGATTCACCAGGGGTCTAGAATTCAAGGCATCAGGGCTCAAGCTACAAATCAGAGGGAGAAAGCATGAACAGGCTTCACTTTTAACGGAACTAATCCAGGGTCCTGCCTCTTACCAGGTGAACGGCAATTCTACCTTTCAAGGTCAGCTGCTGAAATGGAAAAGGAGAGTTAAGGCACACTTTAGTTGGTCTTTTTTCCTCGCTTTCAGTAATGGTGCTCATATCGGATAAAGTTCCCTCAAGGCTGTTTTGAGAGATATACGTGCATAAGGGGCTCCACTTTTCAGGAGTCTGAGACCTTCCAGGAGTCACAGAAGCTCGGGAAGGCAATGCGGCATGGGGTGGGCTCTGATGTTCAGGACTTCCAGGACCTCCAGGAGGTGATATGACCTGCTGGGGTGGTGCGACATGCTGGGGTGATGCGACATGTGGGATCAAAAAGTGAACTTTTTCATCCTGCAAGGGGATCAGAAAATAGCGAAAAGGGAGAAGTTGGTATCTGTTTGCTGACCTTGGGGAACTGGCAAGAGGAGGGGCTCGATTGCACCTGGACATCAAAGTGACCATGAGGGTGTGCTAGTTGATGGATATCTGATGTATCCAAAGATCTTTCAACAAAGAGGTAAAAATATCCCCTTCCTCTCTCAGAGGACTCAGAGTGGAGTGAAGTCATGGCAGTGAAAGACAGGTAGAAGTAACAGGGAAAGTCCGAAAACTCCAGATGATATTTTGGCAGGTTTAAAACATGTTTACATGAGTCCAATGATGGGGTTAGGGTTGAGTATTTAGGTGGAATACTAGAACAAATAGCAAATATCTAGCAGTGAATCATACAAGCAAGTTGTATCTTGGTTTCAGACTTGGTTTAACAGACTCCAAAGGATAACGATTCACCATCTCTTTCTTCCCTCATCATCTGGAATTTTTTCCCTCATCATGCAGAAAGAAAGTCATTGATTTTCGAGCAAAACGACCCAAGTTTCGAGAACAATACTTGAACTCCAGTTCCTTTTCTCTTCTCTTTTCTTTTCTTCTAATATTCTAATCCATTTTAATGTCCTTGAACTTGCTTCCTTATCTCGAATACTGCGAGAACTTAATTCAGAATTTTCATTCTCGCGTGTTGTATCTAGAGCTATGTATACTAGAGATTATACAAATGAAAAGTTCTCTTCACAGGCACCGAAAATCCTGTGCCTGTGTTGCCCTATACTTTATCTAGACTGATCCTATCGAAATTCAAAAAACCTCCGTCATTGGTAGAGTCACAACAAAAGCAAATGAATCTTGAGATTTCAACATGGCTACACCAGCGATCCCAGATGGATGGGCTGTGCAGGCAAAATCCTTACAGCGTCACTCAGCGGGAATCATGAGGAAGGCTAAATGATGCTCATGTATAGAAATTTTTATGATATGCTGCACTACAAGTGACTGACTACCCAACGGCCTCAACATGAATACCTAAGCCGTATAGACAGGTTGTATTTGAACCCCAATTACTTAAAACCTCCAAAACCACAAAGTCAACCAGAGGAATGGAGGATGATGCATTAAAGTATTGATGAGTGCACGTGGAAGCTTGATCATAAGCCCCACTGATGAGTGATATAAAGCGGTCATGGCGGTGTATACCGGGAGGGAGATTGGAGGACACCAGAAAATCTGTGACTGGCCTGGATACAGCGCCTTGAGGCATCAAAGTGGGGTCGGAGTGCAGGCCCCATAAGGTGAATGCCTGGGGTGCCTTGGAAGCAGCCGCAGGGGATAAGGTGCGATGATGGGCATGAAAAATGCTTAAAGAAGCAATGTGGCTTGGCTCAGCGAGGCGAGCACCAAATTGCCCTTTTGATCCTGCAAATTCCCAGCAGTAGGAGGTAGGAGTGCCGTTGAGTACATGGGAGGGGGAACAGACACGTCCTTTGTGCACCAGATGTACTGGAGAAGACTGTTTTATTTGACCTGGTAAGTTGGGGAGGTGAATGCCTTTATGTGCCGAGTGCCATCAGCCCACAGAGCCATGTTTCTAGGCTGAGCTCCCTCAAGGAGGGTGGAGAGGCTCTGAATGTGCGCTTCAGTAGCTTCAAGACGGGAAGAGAGAGTCAATTTGAAGTGCAGGAGGGGTTTGCACACTATAATCAATGGAGCAGAATCGAGATTCTATTATTTGAAGGCACCTGTCAAATTGCTCCAGAGAGTATTGGTGAGACTCTGCGGTGTGAAGTCTAGTGCTCCGATTGACTAGCGCGGATAGTTCAAGAAGGGTAGGCGGAACAAGCCCCGCATCGGCGACAGCATAAAAAAGCACAAGAATGGCAGCAACAAATATGGCGACGGACCAGAGAAGCAGGCAGAGGTGGGTAAGACAGGAGGTTATGCGCTGAATCTGCAAAAATACTTATTAGAAGTCGAAGATACACTAAATTGGCTGAGTATACCAAAGGCTCAGGATCTTGGGTGGTCCTTGACAACTCTGTAGCCTCATCCGGAGAGAAAAAAAGTTCAGTAGTGTTCTGTTTGACAGGAGGCATTGGGTGAGAATCAGAGAATTCTTTGAGAGCAGAAGTACCTGCAGACCGATTCTTTAAAGACACCGGCAACCCTGAACACAACCACCAGTCCATCCCAACTCCGTGCAGCCTGAAAATCAGCAGGGTCATCTGGCAAACGCTGCACAAGGTCAAATACGGGGGTAGGGGACTGTCAGATAACTTGTATGACCATCACCTATGTGCGAATACGTATCCAATATGTACATATCTAGAAGCCATGGGACCTATGCAAAACTGAAACTGATTCAAGTGAGGGTGAGGTCAGGAAGATGAGCACTTAGCCTAATGATGAAGGACAGAAAATCACTTCAGCCAAGCCTCATGGACACTTGCGAGTCATGTAAATAGTACAAGTTGGTCATTGTAGAGCTGGGTGACTAGGTTCAGCAGCAGGTCATGCAGGTCATATGACTCAACATTGCCTATTTGGACCAGATTTGGATCAGATCCAAATACTCAATGAAAATGAAAATAACAAGTCCCTTTTTGGACTTGTAGCTCTCCCCCACACTCATGTTCAGCTTGCTCAGCTACTCACTCGAGAAAGAGTTCACACTCAGCGGTCAGGTAAATGCACTTGCTTTTTCTCCCTCCAGTCGGCATCTAGCGGTCACCCATAATGACGATGTCTATGTTTGGGATACTGCTACTTGGGCTCTGGAATTGCATTTTCATAGAGATGGTAGGGTTTCTGTCCCTGTTCAGTCAGTAACCTGGGATACAAGCAATCAACTTTACTTTGGCTGTGAAAGTGGCATTCTTACTATGATCACTTTCCAAGAAAAGGTTTGTGAATGGCCCATTCTCTTCATACCGCAGTCATTATCATCCCATGCAGGAATATTGTGTCCAGGGATTTCACGCTACTGAGAGAGGGATTCATTTCATAGGAGTAAGTGCTGACACATGCTGTCTTGCATTAGGGGGTGGTGACGAGGTAACAATCTGGAGGATGAGTGCATATCTTGTCCATGAACCTGATTCAGAAATCAAAGCTTTCTTCAGTTGGCAACATAAGCTCTAGACCAAAATGAGTATTCATCTGCAAATTGGATGATCCTCAAGACCAGTATGACAGACCTGGTATCAAAGTTACGGGCGTCACCTGGGCAAATGATTCATCAAGGAATTTGGTCATGTCTTATGAAAAACAAGGGGTTGTGTAAGTCGCTCCAATGTTGGAGGTATATCTGGTGTTTGCAGCTCATGATGCAGAACATGGGATGTTGAAACAGGCCTCCCCCTTTTAAAAACTGGACAAATGCACCAGGTGAATTTGCTTGGTGCTGCCGCTAACGTGCCACAAGTCATCATTGATGGAGGCCCTTTGGTTGCTGTTCCATCCGGGAGAGAAATACACATATACGATAGGCAAAATGGGAGGGATTATAGGTGTCTCTTCTCTCCCAATGTAATACTTCACCAATCACCAGTCATATGGGCGCATGAGGGAACGTGCCTCATTGCCGCACTCAAGCATGAAATAGCCCTCCTGCATATCGAGAAACGACGCGAAGCAACGCTGAATATGGAGGGTGCGTGACATTGCCATCCAGCAATTTCGCTTCTTTATCCGATTTTATACAGAGTGTCACCACGCTACCCAAAATGTAACCAACATAGCAGTGAGTCGCCTCTTACGATGCCTTGGCATTTCGAACTCGAGGTTTTTTAGTGGAACAAAAGCAGCAGTGATCAAGAGGAGTGATTTTACAGGATGGCACTGGTTACAAAAGGCCACAATCTCCATATCGTACAGGCTGATGGTGTGCATAAGTTTCTTGTGATATCTTCTCCTGGAATAATGGGTCCCGACAATCAATCTCACAGTGCCCTATGGTAAAAGCGAAATCAAAGTCAGCCACTATCGCTTTATCAAGCTTATTTCTTTATTTGCCGTCCTTGGAGCCGTGCTCTATAGGTACACTTGCATGTAATCTGTCTGCTGGATAATACGATTGGTTCACACTGCATTGCATTCACCCTCTCTTATCACCGTTTACCTTGACAGCTAGTCAGATGGCAACTGTTTTGAGTCATCTCCTTGAATACCGTGCATATCCCTTGTCAGCTAGGCTAAGCTTGTAATTCCCGCTACCTTTTGAGGTAGTGGATTATGCATAGGATCCCAGAACCATGGATTTGCAGAGTCTCGTGGCTTGCGGAGCATAACTATTTATTGAAAAACAAGCTGCACCATTGTCATTCATGTTTCGATGTCATTGTAGAAATCACTCGACCACAAATCGTGGCGTTCAATGTACTGAGTAAAAATAGACTGTAATATATCTGCTGGTAAATTTTCAATAGTCATTGTATTTGTAAAGATGATGTATTTGTAACAATAAAAGCTCGGTCCGCCATCCTGACAATCATCAGTAGAGGAATGCTAATTCATGTACTTTAACGAACCCGGTCATCAACTAAGATGTCATTATGTAATATGTGTCTTTAACAGCTGTGCCGTTCTTTGGCAGGGTCTCGCTATTGAGGTGCGGTGAGAACTTTGACCCTGCTTCAGGCGCTAGCGCAAATTCCTCTTGGGTCAACTCTTCCTCGACCCTTGCCCTGATATAAAAATTCAACATCCCACAAATGTGCCTAGTTCCAGCGGACCCAGTGAATTTTCCTTGACTTACTTCCACCAATACATTTGCAAGCTTTGACCATCTCCAATTACAGTGACATCTTAAGATAGTTCATGGGGTCGTAGTTGAATTGGGTACGAGGATAGGTTGTGTGCTCTTTTATGATCCTAAAGTGCGACACAGGGGACTCAGGCAGTATTTGGATATGGAACAGCTCGAACACTGGCTGACAAATCTGGAAGAAGAGATCACAGCAATTGGAGTTACACAAAGACTGTACAAGAAACCCATTGAGAAAATCTCAGTTTGTGTTTTTACCTGAGGTTATGATTCGAATCCTCACTTTTGATGACTTCATAGATCGGTTACAAGGAAGACATTGATAACATTGTAGAATCCTTTCAAAAGGCGGTTGAGGCAATTGAGTCAAGTCAACAAACGGCCGGCCAGCATCTTTGTTGAATCCAGGCTGACCTACGCAATATACAAGGAAAAATACAGGACATGTCGCACAGACTGGAGGAAAGAATTACAGGACGTGTTGACGACATCATTGGATCTCTTGGTCAAAGAATAGAATGTGCCCAGTTGATAAATCATGCTAAGAATGATGCATTGGATCAAATGGTTCAAGAATCGCTAACAATTCAGGTCGAGGAGAGAGAAGATTTTTTTCAATTCAAGTCTCTGGTTGACATACAGCTTGTTACTATCTACGGCATTTGTCATGGGTTAGAGCAGATGCTTCAGGGGCTATCAGATGTTATCCTACATCATATTCCAGACAAATCGCAGAAACCTGGCACCTGCTCACTTGCAGAAGAATTAAATTCCAAACTTTGTGGAGCAACTAGTCCGTGATTTTGCTATGATGGAAATCCACTCACTGAATTGCCCAATTAGAGTCATTTGTCGCTGTTTCAGGGGTTTCTGCCATTAAATTATTCCACTGCATGACCAGCAACAAAGCAGTTTACCGCCTGCTTTTTCCCTTTCTTGTCACTGTTATGTCACTTTTTATATGGAACTTTATGCTAGTTGATGGTAACGACTAGTTCCTGCCATATTGTCCAAATTTGTCTTATATCTAGACTAGATTGGCTCCATAACAACGACGATTCCCTTATGTAACTGGTATGACATTGTGCATTTTTTGGCAATGAGATGATATTGACAGCATGTAGTGTAACTCAGGCTTGTAACATGACTCGGGCAATGTGGTAATTGCGTTGGAATCCCTGAGTTGCCTTTCCAAACTCCGATCACCAGGGCTGTTATGTGGCATTTGGTTCTTTTACCTCACCGAATTTCTGTTGCATGAGAAGAATTTGAGACTCGGAGTGGAAGCAGCTATTTTTCAACACGTAGATTGAAATCTTCTCTCTGCACTCTCTACTTTTTGTCCATGTTTGACGGTGGTCCTAGCAGGTAAGCACTTAACATTGGCTCGAGTTCCCCTTTACATACTTTGCAGGCATGCATCCAACAGCCCAATTTTGGAGCCATATAGAGAGGCGTATGCAATTCATAATTTGAAGAAGAACGAAATTCCCATAATAGCAAGTTCCTGCAAATCCCGTGTGGCAAAAAAGCTCCATAAGCCAGAAGAGTCCTCAGAGACTGTGGATGCTCTTGGTGGCAGTCAACCAGTGATGGCTATCACCAAAACGGTGCAAGGAGGGCCATGCTCTGAATGCGGCACTCTTACCATGGAGGAAACATTTCCCTGCATAGAGGATTCGGCTGATCTGGTGGAGGAATTCAGCTCATCCTTGCTATTCGCTCACTCCGATGATGTTATAGTGGGGTCTGTTTCAGAAGGGATGGATGAAGAGTTTGTTTCTGCCGACGAGGACTCTGGGGCTACAATTACACCCTGGCATGTTTCCCCCCATGCTCCTGTTGACTGCACTATGTCCTTGGGTAATATTGGCTGTCCTTTGCCCTCCTATCACTGATGATTGCTATTAGATACTGGCGTGGTTTCTGGACAATATGAAGGCACTTCTCCCAATCCTGTATCCACAGGTGCATATATCGAGCCCAATTTAACAGTGTATGGTTGCTGACCCGAGACTGAGTCAGACATGGAAATAGAGAGGAAACAAATCGCTGCACCCTCTCTCCATCCTGTCCCAATGTCAACCCATAGCCTTGATTTCAATCTCCCGTGAGGCCGCCCTGGCAATAAAATGGGTGCTTCATGGAGTCAGTCTTGTCCATTTCAAAATCTCAGGATGACCGAGCTTTCACCTTAGATAGTGCGATTTTAAGCCCTCCTCACCAACTTTTTGCACGGAATCCAACCAGCTCTTGGGCGGCACTACAAACTCCCCCAACGGCCCTTCCGGGTTCCAGTGAGCAGTGCTCTGAAGCAAGTATGAATGACTGAAGTTGGAAGGCCCACACGCCCTGACTGCTGCATTTTATTTCAGGTCAGACTGCCCCCATGGGGCTGCTAGCTTCAGCAGATGCCGCTGCCCCATCTGCACCAATTGCATCACAAGCTCCTGTGGTCTTTGTACCTCTCCCTGGTTCAGCTGATACAGGCAACAGATCTCAAGAGCTCAGTGCTTATCATCGTGTCAGCATCAGTAAGCCATTGCCCCATTTTGGGTTTCCGAGCTCTGTTGACCTTCTGTCAGATGGTGGCTCTTATATCATGGTGCCGCCACTCGGGCAATCATGTTGGCTGTCAAACTCGGGTTTGTGACATCGTGTGAGCAATGAAACGTGGAACACATCGTGGATTGCCCAGGACTCAGGTAATTGAAGCTTGTATGATCTGTCTCCGACAGCTTCGATGATCTCAAAAGGTCCATAGCATTTGTTGTCAAGTTTCTGTGATGGTCGGTTGGAATGAATGTTAACTGCTTCTAGCCAGACCTTTTCTCCAGGTGAGAATGTTTTAGAGACATTTCCGTGGTTTCCTCAGTTTCGTATAAGATCATTGTTCTCTTCCATTGCCGCTTTAGCTTCTTCTCGGACTTTCTCTAACTCTGATGAGAAATCCGATGCCGCTGGATTGGACGTAGGTAAACTGTGATTCCCTTTCCATGGATGGAATCCGTAATTCAAAAGGAACGGTGTGTTCCTCGTGGCCGAGTGGATTTTATCGTTGTAATGGAATTCCGCCATAGGTAACCATTCGTCCAATTGTTCTGTCGATAGCTGATAAAATTCCGCAAGTACATTTCGATTTCTTGGTTGATGCGTTCTGTTTGCCTATCCGTCTGAGGATGATATGCCGTTGACAGGTTCCTTTCTATCCCCAATGATGCGCATAGCTTCTTCATGAACTTAGATGCGAACTGCGGTCCTCTGTCACTGATGATTCTTCAGGGAATCCCGTGGAGCCTCCAAACTTCCGATTTGTATAGGTGCGCTAATTCGATTGATGTGAGGGTCATAGTGGTGGGAATAAGGTGGATCATCTTTGAGAACCGGTCGACAATAACAACAATAGCATCTTTGCCTTCGGACTTAGGCAGAGGTCCGATCATGTCAATAGAAATTTCCTGCCAAGGGCCTTCCGGGATCGGTAATGGGTTCAACATAATTGGTTCGGGTCTGCGAATGATCTTGTTCTTTTGACACATGTCACATCCTCTGACATATCTCCTGACGTCTGTCTTGATCGTGGGCCACCAGAACGTCCGCTTCAACAGTTCTAGCATCCAATGTTGTCCAGGGTGTCCGACGTCGGGGGAATAGTGGTGGTCATATAGGATTTGATCTCGCAAGTTCTTTTCATCCGGCACATAGATCCGTCCTTGTCGGTAAATTATTCCTTCTGTTTCCCACACTTTCTCCGGTTGTTTTGCCAATTCCTGCAGTACCATGGTTTCCCTCTTCTTCGACTTTCTGATATCTTCCAGGATCTGTTGGTCGGCTGATATCTCGAATCGTCGGCTTCGTAGAATGGTGGCTTCATATACTGGCATTTCTTCAACCATTCTTCGTACAAATCCTTTCCTTTGAACATCTTTATGTCTTTGTTATCTCGGGTCAAATCCAATTTGATGATACGAGACAGGATGTCGGCTTTGGTGTTAGATTTTCCGGGTAAGTGTCGAAGTAGAAAATCGTATTCTTGCAGCATAAGGTACCATCTCGCCTGTTGTGCGTTCAATTTCTGTGGTTCTCTGAAGTACTTCAAGTTTTCATGGTCCGTCCAAATTTCGAACTGTTCCTTCACATCTAATAGGTATTGCCTCCATAATTTCAATGCCTTGATTATAGCCAGTAACTCCTTGTCATAGATCTCATAGTTTCGTTCTGCTTCAGTCAACGTTTTGGACATGAATGCAATCAGATGCCATTTTCCTTCCTGTTCCTGTGATAGGACTGCTCCCATTCCATAGTTTGATGCATCCACCTCCAATCTAAACTTTCCATAGTCATTTGGCAACGCCAATACTGGTTCGCTGGTAATGGAATCTTTGACGCTGTCGAATGCCTGTTGTTGTGCTTCTTCCCATTTCCACTCTTTTCCTCCTCCCTTCAACTGATTAAGCGGAGCTGCGATGATGCTGAAGTTTTGTATGAAGCATCTGTAAAAGTTCGCGAATCCCAAGAAACTCTCCACCTCCTTAATTGTTCGTGGCATTTTCCATTCCTTTATGGCCCTGACCTTTTCCTTTTCCATAGTGGCTTTACCATTTCCTACAACCGTGCCTAACAAGGCGATTTCCATGGTGTCGAATTCGCATTTCGATCATTTGAAGAATAGATTGTGTTTGTCGGCTATCTTCAGGAAACGTATAGTTCGTTCACGTAGTTCCTCTTTGGTACGTCCTGGAATCGCGAAGTCGTCCATATAGTTGACCAGTGCACCTTCTTGGATCATTTCTCGGAATATGGTTGCCATCATGCGTGAAAAGGTCGCCGGGGAGTTGCTCATTCCAAAAAACATGACAGTAGGTTCGAATAATCCACGATTGGTGATAAACGCTGCTTTCCATTCATCTCCTTCTCTGATCCTGACATTGTTGTAACCCCAGATAATGTCCAGTTTATTGAAGTATTTCGCATCTCGCAGTTGGTCGAGTACTTCGCTTATGAGTGGTAATGGTTTTGTCCTTGATCGAATGTTCGTTGAGTTTCCTGTAGTCTGGCATATCGGAGCGATCCATTCTTTTTTGGTACGAAGAAACAAGGGGCGGCCTATGGTGACTTGGATGGTCAAATTCGTTTCGATGCTAGGTTCTCATCTAAGAACTTATCGAGTTCCTCCCTTTCTTTTGGCGTCATGTTATAAACCTTCGATGATATCTCCTTTGGTGCGTCTTCCGTTAGATTGACCTCGTGATCCCATTCCGTTCGAGCTGGTAATTGTTCAAAATTCTGTTTGTTAAACAGATGCGTGAATGGTCGAATGTAATCGGGTAGATCTTCGGGATTGGTGGGATCTGATTCTTTTTCCTCCATAGCGCTGTCCACATCAGTGGTTAGCCGTCGAGAAAAAGGAATCGTTTGGTGTGGTGTAGTGCATGTACTGGGGCATCGTGTAAATCTGACTTCTTGGTTTATCCAGTCGATCTCCGGGTTATGTTGAATTAACCAGTCGTATCCAAGAAAAATATCCGCGCTCGAAATGTCCGATACCAGTGCCTTGATTTCCTCCTTATGTCCTCCTAGATTCATCTGGATTTTGGCATCCTCCGTTAATATCCCGGTCCGATTTGGTGTTCCGTCTGCGTTTCTCATGCGGATGGGTTGTTGCCGTTTGACCTTCTTCAATTTCTCTTTTTCTGCCAACTCCTTTGCTACCATCATCATATGTGCTCCCGAGTCGATAAGGGCCTTGACCATTTTGTTTCTGTTCTTGGTGTTGATGGTTGCATCCAGCAGAATTTCGCACTTCGAGTCTCTCTTGAAAGGAATAACATACTTGGATTTCGAATTTGTTGTTACATGGGGAGAGACTCTACAGTTTATGGGTCGAGATTTCACGCTCAATCAGACCCTTCGGCAAAATCCTGCTTCTCGGTGGTATCTTCTTCATCCTGTGGACTATTTTCGGTCGTTTCCCTAGTCCTAGCTTTCTTCGGTGCCCTACAATTCCTGGCGATGTGTCCTGGTTTGTTACAATTGTAACACATCATGGTTTTCTTCGGCTGCCTGCATTCTCTGGCAAAATGTCCGAACTTTCCGCAATTGAAACACTTCTTCTGATTATTCGGGGTTTGAACTCTAGCGGTTTCGGAACTTCCTGTTTCCATGGGTTGACTGCTTCCTCCATACGTGATTCCTGTTGCGGTGTGTTTGTCGAATAGACTCATCATCTCTGTTCCCATTCCTACTGCTTTTATGGTTTCGAGCCACTCGTTGAATGTAGTGGGGACTTTGTCAGGTGGGAATGATAGAATGATGCAAATGATTTCCTTTTTGACGTTCTTTTCAGCAAGAAGACAGCATTTGATCGTCCGTTCCCGCTTTGTTCATCATCAAGGTAAATTCGACTAAGAAGTCCACGATGGGTTTCTTCCCTTGGTCATTGTTCGATAGCTATCTCGCTTTTCTCCTGTCCATTCCATCGATAAACAACTCCTTAGCTTGCTTCTCGAATTGCTTCCACATAAATGTTACGTCTGGGTTGGTGACTCTGTCCGCTATGAGTGCCGAGAAACTTCCGCTACTCCTCCTCTCATCCTGGATATGGCCGCTATGATCATCTTATCATTGTCGGTGATCCCATTAAACTTTATGAACAATTTGATGCTCCTCCACCAATCTTCAAATTTCTCTCTGCTTCCCTCGAACCAACCAGGATCGGGAATGATTGATTTGGTATTCTCTGTGGTTGACATGACTGATGGTTCCTTTGTCTCTGATTGTTCTTCATTATCGATGTGTATATCTGCAAAAATATCCATGATTTGATCTTCTTCTTCTGGGTTAAGACGAGTGGTGGGTTCGTCTTCTCCTGACTGTAGTTGACTGAGGTGTTCTTCCTCTTCTTCTGACTGTGGTGCTGATTCTGGTCTCAGTGTCGGATTCCTAGGCAACTCGATCTCTCGCAACAATTTGTCTTGATATGTGGCTAATTCTTCTTCGACAAGTCATTTCTTCCCTTGTCGGCTGCTACTTGGCATAAACTTGTGCCCTGATGACTACACTTGTGAAAGCTTCGATGCGAAAAAATTACGTCCATTCGATTGGTAGATCTGCCATATGCACTACCACTACAGCAAGCTCGCTAGGCTGCTGTCTGCAAGGTAAGGTGTAGATGCTTTACCAAATGTTACGACCTTAATCTATAAAGACTCAGGTTGCAGACAAGTGGACAAAGACTTGAGAGCGAGGAAAGAGTAGAGTAAGGAAAAGATACGATTGGTAAAGCGTAAGGAATACAGCAGTACCTACAGAGTTTATATACGTAAAGACAACTACCCAGGGTAACTAAGTATAGAACAAGACTGAGTCATAATACTCGGGGTAGTGGAGTAAGTGGAGTAAGATCATATGGATGTGGAGTAAGAACATATGGACGTAGAGTAGGGCATATGGGAGTGGAGTAACAGTGAGACAAAAGATACTAGAAAGGAAAGGTGAAAGAAAAGTATCACAGGCAGACATGAGAACATGGAAAAACAAAAGAGCCTGAACAAGTGACCATAACTAGTGAAACCATAACATTCCTCCTCTGGGGGATCTGGTTGGAGTATCTGTCGGATTACCTCTGTGTCTAATCCCTCGTCTTCTTCCTCTAGGGGTGCCGGTGCTGGCTGGGAAGCGCTGTGGGCCAGTTTAGTTGCCTTGTCTTTGCTCGTCGAGGATATGGCTGGTTGCGAGGCTGAACAAGTCTTCTTCTTTGCGGAGACAGTGTTTGGGGTCTTGCTGTCTTTGTCTGGAGGTTTTCTCAGTGAAAAACCAAGCTTATTGGGTTCCTTAGGTTTCCCGCTGGAGAAGAAGGAGGCAAGAGTAGCATTCTTTTTGACGCTAGCACGGGTGGAGGCCATGTCTGAGTACCGATATCATTCAGTGGAAACTGCGCAAGTTCGGGGTCTCAGAAGGATACCATGTGGTTTAGGTCAGAAAAGAAAGCCAGACTTGTGATTGCCCTGCCATTTGGGCTTAGGTTGATTTTACTGGCGAAAACATGCAGCATTTGCAACAGTGTGGGGATTATGCCAAGCCGCAACAATGCAGGCACGTGTATCTTCCCACTGAAGGTCAGCGATTGACCTCTTCTCAGCTAGAATGTTCGACGCAACGTGTTCGAACCTGGAGGGAAGGGAGTTGAGAAGCATCATAGTGCAGATCACTTTATAGATTGTCACACCAGTACTTTCTATGTCTGCGAATATAGCATATAGAGTAGCCATTGCTGACGATGGATCAGCGGAGTCGGGGATGCAGAAATGTGAAGTGGCTAAAAATCATTCATAGATGAAGGTCAGGCCTTTTTGACCATATTGAGTCTGCAAATAAGTCCACAAAGCCTGAGCATCAGGCTGTGAAGCAGCTTGATGAAGCATCGAGTACGGGAGGTGCGTCTCAATGATGGCTGAAGCTTGAGCTGAAAGAATCCTTCTTGCAGCGAGCTCGGTGGGATCTGTGCTAGCTGTAGGGAGAGTGGGATGACCACTTACTTCTCAGGCAGACAAAGCTGTGCCTTGAATGATTGCCAATTTCAGCATATTTTCGACTTGGCGGGACCAAGTGTCCCAGTCCTTAATGCCGGTAAAGGGTGAGACTTTGCCTATGAACCCTTCGTTGAGAGACCTGTTGTTAAAACTTGGCCTGAATGTCATGGCATCACGCTTTCACATCAGTCACATTATTTATTACATAATTATTTTCCTCTGCTACTTCAGTTCGATGGAGGCTAAACTATCAGCATACTGACCATGGCCCAGGCATCAGACCTACCTGTGGAACTATATCAACATATCTTATCTTTCTTACCACCACATCACAAACAACAAGTGCAATGGAGGAGGCAAGCGGCTAGAATCGGATGGGCATCACGTCCTGAAGGTTGGTACTTACATGATTGCAGATGTACAGAGTGTGGAAGGATGACGTTGATCATGAACGATGGAGTAGCAGAACGGCTGTGGGTATTGATACGATGGCAGAACCTGTCTTTCCGATACTGGGAGCAGGTACGATTCTACACAATGTGTCCATGTGGAAAGATCTTAGCAATGTATCATGGGAGCATTTGGTGGATGTGAACATTTTCTATTTTTAGAACAATTTGTACTTGTTGACATTTTTATAAGGTTTACCCAAACTTATGGACTATTGATCTTGCCTTTGGTTCTCTCTTATTTTCTCATGATCGATTCTTTTCTAAAAATATAACTTCTTTTCCTGTTGTTTACATTTTTATGATTTGTTTACACTTTTATATTTAGCTCTTTCTCTCATGTCGTGTTTCACTGTCAATGTATAAATAGTTTATTTTCTCATGCTTTACTTCTCTATGATGTCATTGTATAAAAATAGTTACCTAGGGTAGTTGGTCTGTGCACCAGGACTTAGGTATAAAAGTAGGTAGAAACTTGTAGAAAACTCTGTCGAGTTCTCTTAGGTTCTACGCCTATAAACTCTTTTGCTACCACTCCTAGTTGGTTCTTAAGTAAGGTGTGATCATGTGATGTCACATCACAGTTGCCCTAACACCTGTCAAAACAAGATAGTCAGATTCTGGATCCGGCGAATCTGGTAAGCCACCATCATATGGGTTCCAATCAACCCGATTAACGCTTCTTCTCTCAGGCAACCCTGATCAAGTCAGGATCCCACATAGTCACAAAGTGTTGTATGGGATTTCCTGACAGGGAGCCCAGAGCAGATCTATACGATGCAGTATGGTGTGGAGACTTACATAATCAGTAACTACAACAGGTAGCAGTTGAAAGTAGAGGTGGCTGGTAGAGAGCTTAGTGGAAGCAGGAGAGAGTAGAAACTCGTATGATTATAACGATAGAATACATGGAGTATATATACTAATAATAATGGTCCGTGCGAGGAAATAGAAAGAACATATGACTAGCTACACATAGAATGTTCTAGAGATTCATATAACATGAAACATAACTTGAAACAGTGATTGGTCATTTCATGACATGGAGATTAAACTCGACGTGTTTCAACACTTGTCATGCAAGTATTGTAGATCGACTTGCTAGTTTCACTCTCTGTCTCAGATATTTATAGAAGTAGATAGAATGTATTTAAGGTGTCTCTGACAGGCGGATCAAAGTCAAGCTTTGATCTTCTTACAGGGCATCTGTGTAGCATCTGTGTACTGTAATAAGATCTTCTCTTTATACATCCTCACGATCTAAACCTTCACCTGTTATCCACTCAAAGCTACTCCTGCTGCCATTAGCCTTAACAGTTAAGATTATTGTGACAAGTTTAGCCAGAGTGCATTCTATAGTCTAGATCTCGTTACGGTTCTCAGACTATAGAAGGATTAGCGGTTAGACCACTTGTCTTGCCAACACCTAATCATGCCCACATCTAGGGGACATTAACTACCGTGTAGTTGTGTGCTTCTAGATAGAATTATGGACCACTATCAGGATCAGTTAGTGATCTTTCAGCACTCCTAATACCGAAACTGTAACAGTGCAGTCTCATCAGACCTGCTGCACATGGCTGGACATTCAATGATATAGGCGACAAATGGAACAACAGATGGCTGGAACCAACCTCTCATTCTATGGACTGGAATGCCAAACCCGGCTCTTCCTCCTCCTCCTACCATGATGCATGGAATAATGCTAATCGCTTTCCTATCAATAATGTGTCATGCAAAACCCTTCCCAATCTCATTTGGGACAAACTGATCGAACAGGGTTCTTCCATTGACAATATTAAGGTCATACCATTCCCTGTATCATTCCTTCTTGACCTTATACCACCACCTTCCTATTTGGGACTTTGGTGTGGAACTGCATTTTAGTTGGAATATACAACTTTCTATTGGGATACCGCTTGGAAACTCGCGACCCCATCGTCTAATATGTCGAGTTCACATCAACACGAACCGTTCCAACGAAGTGAAGCAATTCGTGCGCCATCACCAACGGGGAGTATAAGATCTATCTCCACAAAAACCTCTACCAAGTCACGCATGAGTGGGGTAAAGAAGGCGCTAGCAAAGACTGCTAGCAAAGTACTACCGAGGAGGAGCTCAAGGCTCAGCCTCAAAGCAACTGAGAGGATTGACTGGGCTGAAGAAGTCGAGTCATCTCAAAAGACACAAGACGGCGTTGGAGCATTCCCTCAACCCGCACTCCCACCTATCCCCCCTCAAACCACTCAGCCCATTCCAGATGCTGAAACGAGGGAAACCACCTTATTCGAGGTTGACGAAAGTGTCCACAGCAACAACGAGAGCGACTTGGGCGACGATGAGCTCAACTTGAGGCCAGTGACGTGGCCGCAGCAAGAATCCACACAGGCAACACATGGTTCTAGCACTCCTCTCAACCTCGTGTCCAATCTTCCCGATTTGGACAAGACGCCCACCACTCCCCACACCGAACACTTAACGGAGGCGGAGTATTTCAAGCTGAAGGCACAGGAAGCGATGGCAGCATGGAATGCTGACCCATTTGGAACAGGAGAGCCGATGAACGAGGCTCAATTCGAAACCCAAGTCGAGCAGAGCAAGGAAGTGACGGGGGAAATAGAAGATGAGGAGATGAGAGAGAGCTCTCCAGCATTAGTTGAAGAGATGTGAGAAGTCAACGAAGAACAAGAAGACGATGTCAGACAATTGTTCAATGAACTCGGGAGCATTTTTGGTAAGTGCAGCCCGCACATGATTACTAATCCCGAAATTCTTGCCAAATTTGGCAAGAACTTTGTAGGAAAATTCTTAGCGTCTGACTGGGCGACAATCCCAGTTGAAGGGCGCTCCACAGCCACCATGGTAAGAGAAAAGGTCCTACCACAAAAGAAGACCGTGAAAGGTAAAGCGATGGAAGTTGGACGCCAAACTGCGCCCACCAACAAAAAGATGGTTCAATTCAAGGAACCGTCCCCAAAAATCGATACACCAATTAAGGTGAGTGGAATCCCCAAACCCCTCCCCAAACCAACCACGAGAGCCTCCCAGGCCTCGGCTCCGCGTCGCGCCACACAGGCCAACGTGAAGGGACAGAGTGACGTTTCGTCCTCTGGCCAAAATAAGATGCTAATGGGAGTAACACCCCGCTTCCCCGAGTCCGGTCCCTGCCAGCATGCTATGGGGAGAGACACGAATGGGATTAACGCCCTGGCCACCAATGCAGTTTTTGCTGCTGGTGCGACAACAGATGCAAGCGGGAGTCATGCCCCACATAACCCGCCAAAGTGTTACGACCTTAATCTTATAAAGACTCAGGTTGCAGACAAGTGACAAAGACTTGAGGGCGATAAGAGAGAAGAGTAAGGGAAGGATATGATTGGTAAAGCATAAGGAATACAGCAGTACCTACAGGGTTTATATACGTAAAGACAACTACCCAAGGTAACTAAGTATAGAACAGGACTGAGTCATAATACTCGGGGTAGTGGAGTAAGTGGAGCAAGAACGTATGGACATGGAGTAAAGCATATGGGAGTGGAGTAACAGTGAGACAAAAGATACTAGAAAGGAAAGGTGAAAGAAAAGTATAATGGGCAGGCATGAGAACGTGGAAAAACAAAAGAGCTGGAGCAGGTGACCATAACCAGTGAAACCATAACAATACCCTCCGTTTAAGCTTCGTGACCACACGAAGCATCTTAGTGTTTGAGGGTGTAGAGAAGTGCAAGTATCGCTTTCTTCTTCGATCCGATGATATGATTATCGAAGTCGACATGGCCAATGAAGTGTGGGGTGTTGGGCATTCCGACTTGGGCCACAAAATAGCTGTCTCCTGTGTAACTTTCTTCGACGGCGAGTTTGTCAAAGAGTGTGTAAACGACTTCCTTCCAAAAGGTTTCATCGTTCTCTCCTCCTTCGACGATTGTGGTGTATCCTCCAGAAGGGACAAATGGAATGGGTTTGGGGGATGGTTCATATTGCCTTAGGAAGGTTTTGAGTTGTACAGCTTCGACATCAAAGTTGGCTTTCAATCGGAGATCATCTTCAAAAGGGGGGGGAAATGGAGAAGGGCTTTTGATTCGAATGGAGAGGGATGTAGGCGAGTTGGAATCGGTAGGGACGTCGGTGTCGTCACCTAAGTAAGCCTTGAGAACTGTGCGGGCATAGTTGATCTTTTCCTCAGATCCGACCTCTGGCATGGCACATAGTAGATAGGCGAGTTTGATAGAAATGTCATGGGCTTTGAGTTCGATACGGGTGAGGGATAGTTCTCTGGCGTCATCAACCAACCTGTCTAATTGGCTTTGGATGTTCGTGTCTTTGACGATTTTGTTGAATAGCAGTTGGACAGATACTAAGACCGTTGACATGTTGGTGGCGACAGTACTAAGAGTGCCTCCTAGGTTACGAATGTGAGCCAAATTGGTCAAGATAATGAGGATGGTTTCTCTTTGTTGTTCAATGGAGCATAGGTTGTTGTTGAATGTGGTGTGAATCTCAGTGTCATAGGCAAGGGTGTTGGTGAAAGGGGGAGTGTTAGACATGTTTGTTGGTAGGGATGCGAGGTGTTCTGAGAGAAAGAGACAAGGAAAAGTTTCGGTTTATCTAATATTCTCCATCTCTTCTTTTAGGCAGATGTTCCAAATCTGCTATCTACCATCCCGCATTCCATCTGGTCCTATCTCCTTCTAATTGCTCCAACAGACCGGAGTTCGTTAACTCTGCCATTTCTACCACATCTTTCAACATTTTGATCATTCGCTTCTCCTTTTTTAACTTCAAAATTAGCTCCTTCTTTTCTTCATCTGTCATAGGCATGGCGTCTTTGGGTGGGTTCATGATGAGCGGTGTTTGGACGTGTGATTGGAAAAGAAGATAGTCTGACGTATCCTGATGGGCATGCACCAGGTGTTGGCCTCCAAAGAGGGCTTGGGCATCGTAGATGTTGGTGTTACCACCGACGGCTGAGAGGGTTGGGGAATTGGCGAGGAAGGACATTGACGATTGTTGGATACCGATTGGAGTGCTTTCACTGGGTTTTATATCCTACGATCGTGTTTTCTCGTACTCGTCTAGGATGTCTTTGGCATTCTCCAAGGCTGATCTTGGTAACCATGTGTCTTCTTCGTTTCCATAACCTTTCCAATGTACCAAATACTGGGTTCCTCTTCCTCGCTTCCTATGTCCTCGGATCTCTTCGATTTCGTACTCTTCTTCTTCGTTTATGATATCAGGTGGGCGGGTGGTGGTGTTGGCTGTCAAACTCGGGTTCGTGACATCGTGTGAGCAATGAAACGTGGAACACGTTGTGGATTGCCCAGGACTCAGGTAAGCGAAGCTTGTATGACCGATCTCCGACAGCTTCGACGATCTCGAAAGGTCCATAGCGTTTGTTGTCAAGTTTCCGTGATGGTCGGTTGGAATGAATGTTAACTGCTTCTAGCCAGACCTTCTCTCCGGGTGAGAACACTTTAGAGGTATTTCCGTGGTTTCCTCGGTTTCGCATAAGATCATTGTTCTCTTCCATTGCCGCTTTAGCTTCTTCTCGGGCTTTCTCTAACTCCGATGAGAAATCCGCTGCCGCTGGGTTGAACGTAGGTAGACTGTGATTCCCTTTCCATGGATGGAATCCGTGATTCAAAAAGAACGGTGTGTTCTTCGTGGCAGAGTGGACTTTATCGTTGTAATGGAACTCCGCCGTAGGTAGCCATTTCGTCCAATCGTTCTGTCGATAGCTGATAAAATTCCGCAATACATTTCGACTTCTTGTTGATGCGTTCCGTCTGTCCATCCGTCTGAGGATGATACGCCGTTGATAGGTTCCTTTCTATCCCCAATGATGTGCATAGCTCCTTCATGAATTTAGATGCGAACTGCGGTCCTCTGTCACTGATGATTCTTCGGGGAATTCCATGGAGCCTCCAAACCTCCGATTTGTATAGATGCGCTAATTCGATTGACGTGAGAGTCGTAGTGGTGGGAACAAGGTGGATCATCTTTGAGAACCGGTCGACGATAACAACAATAGCATCTTTGTCTTCGGACTTAGGCAAGGTCCGATCATGTCAATAGAATTCCTGCCAAGGGCCTTCGGACGGTAATGGGTTCACGTGATTGGTTCGGGTCTGCGAATGATCTTGTTCTTTTGACACATGTCACATCCTCTGACATATCTCCTGACGTCCGTCTTGATCGTGGGCCACCAGAACGTCCGCTTCAACAGTTCTAGCATCCGATGTTGTCCAGGGTGTCCGACGTCGGGGAATAGTGGTGATCGTGTAGGATTTGATCTCGCAAGTTCCTTTCATCCGGCACATAGATCCGTCCTTGTCGGTAAATTATCCCTTCTTTCTCCCACACTTTCTCCGGTTGTTTCGCCAATTCCTGCAGTACCATGGTTTCCCTCCTCCTCGACTTTCTGATAACTTCCAGGATCTGTTGGTCGGGTGATATCTCGAATCGTCGAGATCGTAGAATGGTGGCTTCATATACTGGCGTTTCTTCAACTATTCTTCGTACAAACTCCTTTCCTTTGAACATTTCCATGTTCCTGTTGTCTCGGCTTGTGTCTGGTTTGACTATGCGGGAGAGGATGTCGGCTTTGGTGTTGGATTTTCCGGGTATGTGTCGTAGTGCGAAATCGTATTCCTGCAGCATAAGGTACCATCTTGCTTGTCGAGCGTTCAGTTTCTGTGGGTCTCTGAAGTACTTCAGGTTTTCGTGGTCTGTCCAGATTTCGAACTGTTCCTTCGCATCCAACAGGTACTGTCTCCATAATTTCAGTGCCTTGACTATAGCCAGTAACTCCTTGTCGTAGATCTCGTAGTTTCGTTCTGCTTCAGTCAACGTTTTGGACATGAATGCAACCGGATGCCATTTTCCTTCCTGTTCCTGTGATAGGACTGCTCCCGTTCCATAGTTTGATGCATCCACCTCCAATCTAAACTTTCCATAGTCATTTGGCAACGCCAATACTGGTTCGCTGGTGATGGAATCTTTGACGCTGTCGAATGCCTGTTGTTGTGCTTCTTCCCATTTCCACTCTTTTCCTCCTCCCTTCAACTGATTAAGCGGAGCTGCGATGATGCTGAAGTTTTGTATGAAGCGTCTGTAAAAGTTCGCGAATCCCAAGAAACTCTCCACCTCCTTAATTGTTCGTGGCTTTTCCATTCCTTTATGGCCCTGACCTTCTCCTTTTCCATAGTAGCTTTTCCATTTCCTACAACCGTGCCTAACAAGGCGATTTCCATGGCGTCGAATTCGCATTTCGATCGTTTGAAGAATAGACTATGTTTGTCGGCGATTTTCAGGAAACGTATAGTCCGTTCACGTAGTTCCTCTTTGGTACGTCCTGGAATCGCGAAGTCGTCCATATAGTTGACCAGTGCACCTTCTTGGATCATTTCTCGGAATATGGTTGCCATCATACGAGAAAAGGTCGCCGGGGAGTTACTCATTCCAAAAAACATGACGGTAGGTTCGAATAATCCACGATTGGTGATAAACGCTGCTTTCCATTCATCTCCTTCTCTGATCCTGACATTGTTGTAACCCCAGATAATGTCCAGTTTATTGAAGTATTTCGCATCTCGCAGTTGGTCGAGTACTTCGCTTATGAGCGGTAATGGCGTTTTGTCCTTGATCGAATGTTCGTTGAGTTTCCTGTAGTCCTGGCATAGTCGGAGTGATCCGTCTTTCTTTGGTACGAAGAAACAAGGGGCAGCGTATGGTGATTTGGATGGTCGAATTCGTTTCGATGCTAGGTTCTCGTCTAAGAACTTATCAGTTCCTCCCTTTCCTTTGGCGTCATGTTATAAACCTTCGATGATATCTCCTTTGGTGCGTCCTCCGTTAGATTGATCTCATGATCCCATTCCGTTCGAGCTGGTAATTGCTCAAAATTCCGTTTGTTAAACAAGTGCGTAAATGGTCGAATGTAATCGGGTAGATCTTCGGGGTTGGTGGGATCTGATTCTTTTTCCTCCGTAGCGCTGTCCACATCAGTGGTTAGCCGTCGAGAAAAAGGAATCGTTTGGTGTGGTGTAGTGCATGTACTGGGGCATCTCGTAAATCTGACTTCTTGGTTTATCCAGTCGATCTCCGGGTTATGTTGAATTAACCAGTCGTATCCAAGAAAAATATCCGCGCTCGAAATGTCCGATACCAGTGCCTTGATTTCCTCCTTATGTCCTCCTAGATCCATCTGGATTTTGGCGTCCTCCGTTAATATCCCTGTCCGATTTGGTGTTCCATCTGCATTTCTCATGCGAATGGGTTGTTGTCGTTTGACCTTCTTCAATTTCTCTCTCTCTGCCAACTCCTTTGCTACCATCGTCATATGTGCTCCCGAGTCGATAAGGGCCTTGACCGTTTTGTTTCCGTTCTTGGTTTTGATGGTTGCATCCAGCAGAATTTCGCGCGTTGAGTCTCTCTTGAAAGGGATAACATACTTGGATTTCGAATTTGTTGTTACATGGGGAGAGACTCTACGATTTATGGGTCGAGATTTCGCGCTCAATCGGACCCTTCGGCAAAATCCTGCTTCTCGGTGGCATCTTCTTGTCCTGTGGACTATCCTCGGTCGTTTCCCTAGTCCTAGCTCTCTTCGGTGCCCTACAATTCCTGGCGATGTGTCCTGGTTTGTTACAATTGTAACACGTTACGGTCTTCTTCGGCTGCCTGCATTCTCTAGCAAAATGTCCGAACTTTCCACATTGAAACACTTCCTCTGATTATTCGGGGTTTGGACTCTAGCGGATTCGAACCTTCCTAATTCCATGGGTTGACCACTTCCTCCATACGTGACTCCTGTCGCGGTGTGTTTGTCGAACAAACTCATCGTCTCTGTTCCCATTCCTACTGCTTTTATGGTTTCGAGCCAGCCGTTGAATGTGGTGGGGACTTTGTCGGGTGGGAATGATAGAATGGTGCGAATGGTTTCCTTTTTGACGTTCTTCTTCAGCAAGAAGATGGCGTGTTGATCGTCCGTTCCCGCTTTGTTCATCATCAAGGTAAATTCGACTAAGAAGTCCACGATGGGTTTCCTTCCTTGGTCATAGTCTCGATAGCTATCTCGCTCTTCTCCTTGTCCATTCCATCGATAAACAACTCCTTCGCTTGCTTCTCGAATTGCTTCCACGTGAATGTTACGTCTGGGTTGGTGACTTTGTCCGCTACGAGTGCTGAAAACTTCCGGCTACTCCTCCTCTCATCCTGGATATGGCCGCTATGATCATCCTATCATTGTCGGTGATCCCGTTAAACTTTATGAACAGCTGAATGCTCCTCCACCAGTCCTCAAATCTCTCTCTGCTTCCCTCGAACCAACCGGGATCGGGGATAATTGACTTGGTATCTCTGTGGTCGACATGTCTGATGGTTCCTTCGTCTCTGATTGGTCTTCGTTGTCGATGTGTATATCCGCAAAACTGTCCGCTATTGATCTACTTCCTCGTCGATGTCTGATTGTGGTGCTGATTCCGGTCTCGATGTCGGGCTACTCGGTAACTCGATCTCTCGCAACAATCCGTCGTGATATGCGGCTAATTCTTCTTCGACAAGTCGTTTCTTTCCTTGTCGGCTGCTACTTGGCATAAACTCGTGCCCTGATGACTACGCTTGTAAAAGCCTCGACGCGAAAAAATTACGTCCGTTCGGTTGGTAGATCTGCCGTATGCACTACCACTACAGCAAGCTCGCTAGGCTGCTGTCTGCAAGGTGAGGTGTAGACGCTTTACCAAATGTTACGACCTTAATCTTATAAAGACTCAGGTTGCAGACAAGTGACAAAGACTTGAGGGCGATAAGAGAGAAGAGTAAGGGAAGGATACGATTGGTAAAGCGTAAGGAATACAGCAGTACCTACAGGGTTTATATACGTAGAGACAACTACCCAAGGTAACTAAGTATAGAACAGGACTGAGTCATAATACTCGGGTAGTGGAGTAAGTGGAGCAAGAACGTATGGACGTGGAGTAAAGCATATGGGAGTGGAGTAACAGTGAGACAAAAGATACTAGAAAGGAAAGGTGAAAGAAAAGTATAATGGGCAGGCATGAGAACGCGGAAAAACAAAAGAGCCGGAGCAGGTGACCATAACCGGTGAAACCATAACACAAAGAGCGGTAAAGCAGCCCACCCCAGGAAGGTAAAGGGGCGGCAGCCATTACAGTGAACCAGGGCAAACCCCGCCCCCACCCATTCCATTCCACTCTCATCCAAACAAAGGTAAGGGAAAGAATTCTCCACCTCGACGGGCTTCATATGCCCAAGCTACCAGTGAAGGACTGAGAGTCTCTCAGACCTCGTCCTCCAATCTTACCTCCGATGGAATTCAGGCCATATTCAGCATGAAACAACTCTTCCCGGAAATGACTCTCCAGGAAGCTAAGGAATGGGCGTCCATCCAAGACCGAGGTGCCCAAAAACAACCGCAGCCTAAAGGGCGAAAGGCGGTGATGGCTGAAAAAGCCAAGCAAGGTATCTCGGGTGGCTTGAACCGAAAAGCCACCCAATTTAGCTTTTCTGACATTATCCAACCGGAGATGTTCAGTGACATGGGCAAAGTAGTGAACGAAATGAACGTTCATCTCACATACGTGAGATCTCAGATTCGCGTGCAAACTGGACAACTTCTCAAGAATGTAGTTCATTTTAACTTGAACCGAGTTCCGACTCAACTGGAATTCGATCGGGTAAAAGAGTGTCTTTTTAAAGCACTCAAAAAGGACATCCCTGAAGGGGAAGACCCGTTCGCACCCCAATCAGTTGCCCATCTCATCATGAAGGGCTTCAATTACTACACGAACAAGTATAATTGGCGCCCTGAGGACATTCTCAATGGTGACCAAGTTATGGAAATGATGGAAGGAGTAGACCAATTCTGTGGTCTCGAATGTGTCAAGAGGCCGGCGGTTGTCAGATCCAAAGGATCTAATGACATCGCTGTCGTCTTTGTAGAACGGAATCCGCACAAAAGAGATTGTCAACAAAGCCTACCACATTGGTGGGAAGTTTATCAGAGTGGAGTATGCGAAGCAGAGGGAATTTGTTTCTCAATGCCAGAAATGCTGGGCTTGGAGCCACGGCACTAGTAGGTGTCACATCAATCATCAGCGATGTGTTAGGTGTGGTCAAGGTCACATGACCGAGAACCACGAAGGATTCAGCACCTGCTGCAGAGAAATCTGCAAGAAGCAGGGAGACAAATATGTTGCGTGCGAGCATAAACTCAAGTGCTTGAATTGCAAAGGCGAGCATAATGCTGACTCGTCCAAATGTGTGTACAAGAGACACCAGAATGACCGTGCATGGCATGATCGACGTGCTATTGCTGACAGAGAAGTGGAGGCTGAAAAGAGGGCCCGCCGCAGGACAAACATCACACAGGCTTTGGCATTGCCAGAGTCTGAAATCATCGAAATCCCTGAATCATCTCTATGAATTGTACAACTAACGGACACTTTTCCTTCAAATCTCTCCGTATTTTAAGCTTCAATGTCGGGCGTAGTTGGGAAACCACTAATACGGCATTGGGGCAATATGTTAACGACTATGATGTTATTTTATTTCAAGAACCGGGTTGGAAAGGAGTGCGCAAGCAACCTTCCACACAGGACAAAGATGGGAATAAGGCTTACGGCCCACCCATGAGTGACGCTTGGACTCTACATACTTTGGCCTTTGATGCCACGAAGAATGTGTTCAAGCTGACCGATGAGCGCCCACGGGTGCTCACATACACTAACAAACGCTTGGGAATATTTAACCCGAAGCTATGTACTGACATCATCAAACATCGTGACATATCACTCATCACGCTGTATCTCAAACAAGGTGCCCACCCTAAAACAGTGGACATCATGAACGTATACAATGGTGGTAGAACACATGCTGCCATCGAAGCGCTTGAAGGACTAGGCGAACGAATCCCCTTGGTAGATATATGCGTGGGGGACTTTAATATACATAATCAAACATGGAACGAGAATGCTGTACATCTCGATTCCACTATATTGGGTGATCGCCTCAAGGGCGTTATGAGTGAAATGGGCTTGGAATATTCCATACCGGACAACACGGGAAAACCCACTCGAGCTCCTTACACCAAGTGCAGTAACACTCCGCCCCCACCCAGCCTCGGAAACGATGATATGGACACGGTTATTCCAGCCAGTATTATTGATCTAGTCTTTACCTCTGAAATAGTTTCTCTTTCAGAATACTTTAAATTACATGTTTGTGAAAACGACGCAGACCATTTGTCATCGGACCACTTTCCTATTCAGATCATTATCCCTTTTTCTAAAGACAGTGTAGTATATTTTGTAACCAGACTCGACCCAGAAAACGAGGAGGAGTACGAGAAAGAGATCGGTGAACGCTTGGAAAGCCTAGCTGAGAGATGCGAGAACATAAACTCGAGAGATGAACTGATGGAAACGTTGGATGATGTCTCTAAGATATTTGAGGAAGCATGGTCACGATGGACGGAAGAGGTCAAGGTGACAGGCAAAGGAAAGAGTTGGTGGAACAAAGAATGCTCCCAAGCGTTCAGCAACCTACACAGCAACCTTGATCCGAAGGGTAGAAAGGACAAGGAGCGATGGAGTGACTTTCGACGTGTCGTAAAGCAAGCGAAGAAAGAGTGTTTTGAGAAAAAGATCCAAGACACTGCATCTATTAAAGGGCGACCGTGGGATCTTATGCCCTGGGTTAGGGAGAGGAAGATGCCAGCAATGGAGTCGTTGTTGGACAATCAAGGGAAAGCATGTGTTGACAAGGAACACCTATTCCAAACACTACACAATGCTTACAACTCGGCTAACAGCCGACCCGTAAACTTAGAACGCATGTTCCGAGAAGTTGAAAAGAGAGAAGAGAGAGAATGGGCCACATTTTCACAACAAGAACTTCGCCAAGCATTAGCCAAATGTGCGAAGAACACTGCACCCGGGCCTGACCACATTTCGTGGTTTGCCCTCAAACACATCACGAAGAGTTACCCAAAAAGTGTTGGACTCTTCACAACTATCGCCAATGCCAGTATCAAACAAGAGCACTGGCCTCAACACTTCAAAACGTCGACTTCCGTCATCATCCCGAAGCCGAGCAAACATCCTACGATCGAGCCAAATCCTTCCAGCCCATCATCCTCCTTAATACCCTTGGCAAACTCATCGAGAAGATGATAGCCAATCGACTACAGTTCGAGAGCCTCGAGCAGGAAATCATCCATTCGTGTCAAACCGGAGGGATCTGCCAGAGGTCAACCAAAGATGCTGCAGCTGCGCTCGCACACCACGTCAGAGCCGGTTGGAGCCACAATAAAGAAACATCTGTGTTAGCTTTCGATATAGCACAATTCTTCCCCTCTCTTAACCATAGTGTACTTGTAAAAGTTCTTGGACACTTCGGATTCAACTCTAAGGTAGTTTCTTTCTTTTCTGACTATTTAGTGAATCGAAAAAAACAATATAAAATAAACAACGACGTATCGAACTTCTTTCCATGCGATGTAGGTGTAGGACAGGGTAGTGCTCTTTCCCCAATACTCTCTGCTCTGTATATAGCTCCTTTGTTTCATATTCTGGAAACAACGAGTACGTAGTGATGATCTGGATAATTTTCTGTATACTCCCATTTCTTCTTTTCTCTCCTTCGTAGACGATGGTGTTCTCATAGCTAGGGACTCTAATTACGAAAGGACTCATAGTAGTCTTAAAGAAGCGTACTGCATTGTGACTGACCTTTTTAAAGAATTTGGGTTAACCATGGAGCATACCAAAACAGAGTTGTTCAACTTCGCAAGCAAGAACAACATGACCAACAACCCCAACATCGACCTCGGATTCACACCATACACAGGAGCCACCCCCCTTACCCCCAAGAAAGTATGGAGATACCTCGGCATCTTCTACGATCGTACTCTGACATTTCACCAACATGTCAGACACTATGCTACCAAGTCTCTCTCCACTGTCAAGTGCATGAGAATTCTCGGAAACTCGGCACGTGGGCTTACGCCCAAGCAGAAACGCACTTTATATGTATCGTGTGTTCAACCAGTAGCGACCTATGGTCTACGCTGCTGGTACCATCCAGGACTTCCAGGTTTTCGCAAGAACATCCTACTGCTAAACAAAACGCACAGACTTGGAGCGCTCTGGATCACCGGAGCCTTCAAGACGTCACCAACGGGTGGAGTCCTCGCTTTAGCAGGACTCATGCCCATGCATTTCATCCTAAGGAAGTTGTTTGATCGATCTGTAGCCAGGATCTCAACACTTCATTACAACCACCCGATCCTTTGTTTACTTGATCGGAAGAATGCCAAAGGTTCGCAACTCCACAAAGACAGTGTCGAGTACAACCAACAGAGGATGAAAAGACCAAAACTTACATCAACAGTCAACGTCAAAAATTTGGAGCAAGTGAAGGAAACATTCTATCCTTTACACATCAGTGCGAAGCCTGGTGATCGTATGGTGGATAAATACCAGGATTGCATCAAGTACATGCCGGTTCCTAGAGGCAACAGCAAGGTTGTCAAGGACCATCACGAAGACATGGAAAGTCATATCTAGGGGGGATGGTGACACATTACATCTTATCACTGGATGGAGCGTCCCGGAGGAAATTCCGGATCCTATCCTTGGTCGAAAACACACAAGCGGGGTACTATATCTTGCGAGGGGGTAACCCATCTCACAAAGGTGATGCCAGCAGGAAGGCGGGCGACATCCACCAACGCGATCGCATGGGCAGCTCTACTAGCGCTCATCAAAGCTTTTAAGCTCAAGAAGAGAGACAAGTCGATAAACAAGATTCGCCTTTACACAACCTCTCCCGACACAATTTGGTCATTAGCCGAGCTCTCCAACAAGCCAGTGGGCAACAGCATGTCTATAGCTGTAGCTACTGCCATCGAGGATCTTTTCGACGCTTTTCCGGACCTTACACTCGATGTAGTGGGTTTCCGATGCAAGGCGTTCGATAGATGTGATCATTCGAATACGTGGACTTTTGCATTCTATGCAACTTCAAAGTACCATTCGTTGATACCAGGGAAGCGGTCAATTACCGCCCAGTTAAATTCCCAGAATCCCTCACTTTTGAACGACAGCGTCAATTTATAACACATGATGCTTGTTGACTATTGGAGAATAGGCTTTATGGAGCCGAGCGACAAAGAATGCTACAGCGGTAACAACTTCATAACCTGTACAACTCCACAAACTTCGATGAGAGAGTCGCTCTCCTCCCTAGCCACCTCAATCTCGGCCCCTGGCTTCGCTCTTACGGCGGAGTCACAGTCGCAAATGATCCTAAGTTGTGCGCACGATTTGTGCATGCTGCCACCAAACATGCCCCTATCAACGAGTACCGTTTACGGTTCTTGCCAGATGTGGAACTTCGGGTTACCATGGGTGTAGGAACGCGCCTCAGACGAGGGATCATATCCTTAATGAGTGTTCTTGGTATGTAAGACGCTCGAACCATTACAACGGAGGAATCGAAACAGTTGAAGGGTTGATTTACTTCTTATGCGACAACCCCCAAGCGTTTTCGTTTACACTATGATGGAACGCGATACACACACCGATTGGTCAGCTTATCGGGATAAGGTATATCATTTGCATGATATCAATAATGATGTGAGAAAAAGAAAAGGTATGCGTCCTATCATGGGACCATTTCTTTCCATGAAACAGAAGAAGGTCGTAGGGAGTTGATGTCTCAATGGTCTTTATTTCAATCCTTAGTAGTGTACTTGTATATGAACGGAAAATTTTTCTCATTTAGTTTCTTCTGTATACTTGTTGTTCCGGGCTTTGTAGCGTAACGGGGTCTACGACCCGTAAGGCAGCGGTCTGCATACGGGCACCGCTTAATAAATTTTGACTTAAAAAAAAAAAAAAAAAAAAAAAAAACCATTCCCTGTATGGGAATCACCATCAGACAATCTCATCTCTTCAGGTGAAATATCGTCCGACACCTCTGTCAAACTTGGGTCTGCCATCAATCATTGGCTGGATGATGCTGATGGTGTGATATGTATTGGGATGCAAACCCTTCACATCCCCCTTCCTCACACTACTCGTACATCTGGTCACATGGCTTCCATCATCAGTATGATTATCCATTTACTAATAATGATGTGGCCATTAAACTACCCCATGGGCAAATGTTCATTTGGGTCGATGGCAACTATACTGACATCACCTTTTTGGAATTCAATATAGACCGAGTCGCCCCTCCCTCTGGTGTACAGCAGACATGAGACCCTCATCTTGACGTCTCTCAGACTGGTAAGATTTCTCCTTACCAAGCAGCCAAACTAAAGGCCCTCCTCACCTGGGACAAATGTCTCGGTGCCCACCAAATTGATGATATTGCTGATGCAACTAACAATGAGATGGCGATAAGGCCCATTGAGACTCAAATGGAGTATCACATGGTGCCCGAGGAGCTGGAAAGATGGTCCAGATTGCCTATAGATTATGTGATCGAGGAATTTGAGAAGTCAGTGATAGAAGAGAAGAATGATGACAAGATCTCAATCCATTCTGGGCAAGGCCTGATAGATGATGAAGAAGACGATTACGATGCTGAGAACAAAGGGGATTCATACATGCAAGTATTACTCCTTCACTCGCAATCAATCACTAATTGTTACGACCTTAATCTTATAAAGACTCAGGTTGCAGACAAGTGACAAAGACTTGAGGGCGATAAGAGAGAAGAGTAAGGGAAGGATACGATTGGTAAAGCGTAAGGAATACAGCAGTACCTACAGGGTTTATATACGTAGAGACAACTACCCAAGGTAACTAAGTATAG
The DNA here is from genome assembly GCA_022315185.1 of Agaricus sinodeliciosus. Lineage (NCBI taxonomy): Eukaryota > Fungi > Basidiomycota > Agaricomycetes > Agaricales > Agaricaceae > Agaricus > Agaricus sinodeliciosus. The sequence continues at coordinate 576,066 of JAHTMV010000058.1, read as the reverse complement.
AACAGGACTGAGTCATAATACTCAGGGTAGTGGAGTAAGTGGAGCAAGAACGTATGGACGTGGAGTAAAGCATATGGGAGTGGAGTAACAGTGAGACAAAAGATACTAGAAAGGAAAGATGAAAGAAAAGTATAACGGACAGGCATGAGAACGCGGAAAAACAAAAGAGCCGGAGCAGGTGACCATAACCGGTGAAACCATAACAATACCCTCCATTTAGGTTTCGTGACCACACGAAAATTTAGTGCTTGAGGGTGTGGAGAAGTGCGAGTATTGCTTTCTTCTTCGATCCAATGATATGATTATCGAAATCGACACGGCCAATGAAGTGTGGAGCGTTGGGCATTCTGACTTGGGCTACAAAATAGCTATCTCCTGCGTAACTTTCTTCGACAGCGAGATTGTCAAAGAGCGTGTAAACAACTTCCTTCCAGAAGGTTTCATCGTTCTCTCCTCCTTCGATGAGTGTAGTGTATCCTCCAGGAGGAACAAATGGGATGGGTTCGACAGATGGTTCGTATTGGCTTAAGAAGGTTTTAAGTCGTAGAGCTTCGACATTAAAGTTGGCTTTCAATCGGAGGTCGTTTTCGAAAGGGGGAGGGCTTTTGATTCGAATGGGGAGGGATGTAGGCGAGTTGGGACGGGTAGGGACGTCGGCGTTGTCACCTAAGTAAGCCTTGAGAACTGTGCGGGCATAGTTGATCTTTTCCTCAGATCCGACCTCTGGCATGGCACATAGTAGATAGGCGAGTTTGATAGAAATGTCATGGGCTTTGAGTTCGATATGGGTGAGGGATAGTTCTCTGGCGTCATCAACCAACCTGTCCAATTGGCTTTGGATGTTCGTATCTTTGACGATTTTGTTGAATAGCGGTTGGACAGATACTAATACCGTTGACGTGTTGGTGGCGACGGTACTGAGAGTGCCTCCTAGGTTACGAATGTGAGCTAAATTGGTCAAGATAATGAGGATGGTTTCTCTTTGTTGTTCAATGGAGCGTAGGTTGTTGTTGAATGTGGTGTGAATCTCAGTGTCATAGGCAAGGGTGTTGGTGAAAGGGGGAGTGTTAGACATGTTTGTTGGTAGGGATGCGAGGTGTTCTGAGAGAAAGAGACAAGGAAAAGTTTCGGTTTATCTAATATTCTCCATCTCCTCTTTTAGGCAGATGTTCCAAATCTGCTATCTACCATCCCGCATTCCATCTGGTCCTATCTCCTTCTAATTGCTCCAACAGACCGGAGTTCGTTAACTCTGCCATTTCTACCACATCTTTCAACATTTTGATCATTCGCTTCTCCTTTTTTAACTTCAAAATTAGCTCCTTCTTTTCTTCATCTGTCATAGGCATGGCGTCTTTGGGTGGGTTCATGATGAGCGGTGTTTGGACGTGTGATTGGAAAAGAAGATAGTCTGACGTATCCTGATGGGCATGCACCAGGTGTTGGCCTCCAAAGAGGGCTTGGGCATCGTAGATGTTGGTGTTACCACCGACAGCTGAGAGGGTTGGGGAATTGGCGAGGAAGGACATTGACGATTGTTGGATACCGATTGGAGTGCTTTCACTGGGTTTTATATCCTACGATCGTGTTTTCTCGTACTCGTCTAGGATGTCTTTGGCATTCTCCAAGGCTGATCTTGGTAACCATGTGTCTTCTTCGTTTCCGTAACCTTTCCAATGTACCAAATACTGGGTTCCTCTTCCTCGCTTCCTATGTCCTCGGATCTCTTCGATTTCGTATTCTTCTTCTTCGTTTATGATATCAGGTGGCGCCAGGGTAGGGTGGTGTTGGCTGTCAAACTCGGGTTCGTGACATCGTGTGAGCAATGAAACATGGAATACATTGTGGATTGCCCAGGACTCAGGTAAGTGAAGCTTGTATGACCGATCTCCGACAGCTTCGATGATTTTGAAAGGTCCATAGTGTTTGTTGTCAAGTTTCCGTGATGGTCGGTTGGAATGAATGTTAACTGCTTCTAGCCAGACCTTCTCTCCGGGTGAGAACACTTTAGAGGTATTTCCGTGGTTTCCTCGGTTTCGCATAAGATCATTGTTCTCTTCCATTGCCGCTTTAGCTTCTTCTCGGGCTTTCTCTAACTCCGATGAGAAATCCGCTGCCGCTGGGTTGAACGTAGGTAGACTGTGATTCCCTTTCCATGGATGGAATCCGTGATTCAAAAAGAACGGTGTGTTCTTCGTGGCGAGTGGACTTTATCGTTGTAATGGAACTCCGCCGTAGGTAGCCATTTCGTCCAATCGTTCTGTCGATAGCTGATAAAATTCCGCAAGTACATTTCGACTTCTTGTTGATGCGTTCCGTCTGTCCATCCGTCTGAGGATGATACGCCGTTGATAGGTTTTTCTATCCCCAATGATGTGCATAGCTCCTTCATGAATTTAGATGTGAACTGCGGTCCTCTGTCACTGATGATTCTTCGGGGAATTCTGTGGAGCCTCCAAACCTCCGATTTGTATAGGTGCGCTAATTCGATTGACGTGAGAGTCGTAGTGGTGGGAACAAGGTGGATCATCTTTGAGAACTGGTCGACGATAACAACAATAGCATCTTTGTCTTCGGACTTAGGCAGAGGTCCGATCATGTCAATAGAAATCTCCTGCCAAGGGCCTTCGGGATTGGTAATGGGTTCACATGATTGGTTCGGGTCTGCGAATGATCTTGTTCTTTTGACACATGTCACATCCTCTGACATATCTCCTGACGTCCGTCTTGATCGTGGGCCACCAGAACGTCCGCTTCAACAGTTCTAGCATCCGATGTTGTCCAGGGTGTCGACGTCGGGGAATAGTGGTGATCGGTAGGATTTGATCTCGCAAGTTCCTTTCATCCGGCACATAGATCCGTCCTTGTCGGTAAATTATCCCTTCTTTCTCCCACACTTTCTCCGGTTGTTTCGCCAATTCCTGCAGTACCATGGTTTCCCTCCTCCTCGACTTTCTGATAATTCCAGGATCTGTTGGTCGGGTGATATCTCGAATTGTCGAGATCGTAGAATGGTGGCTTCATATACTGGCATTTCTTCAACTATTCTTCGTACAAACTCCTTTCCTTTGAACATTTCCATGTTCCTGTTGTCTCGGCTTGTGTCTGGTTTGACTATGCGGGAGAGGATGTCGGCTTTGGTGTTGGATTTTCCGGGTATGTGTCGTAGTGCGAAATCGTATTCTTGCAGCATAAGGTACCATCTTGCTTGTCGAGCGTTCAGTTTTTGTGGGTCTCTGAAGTACTTCAGGTTTTCGTGGTCTGTCCAGATTTCGAACTGTTCCTTCGCATCCAACAGGTACTGTCTCCATAATTTCAGTGCCTTGACTATAGCCAGTAACTCCTTGTCGTAGATCTCGTAGTTTCGTTCTGCTTTGGTCAACATTTTGGACATGAATGCAACCGGATGCCATTTTCCTTCCTGTTCCTGTGATAGGACTGCTCCCATTCCATAGTTTGATGCGTCCGCCTCCAGTCTAAACTTTCCATAGTCATTCGGCAATGCCAATACTGGTTCGCTGGTGATGGAATCTTTGACGCTGTCGAATGCCTGTTGTTGTGCTTCTTCCCATTTCCACTCTTTTCCTCCTCCCTTCAACTGATTAAGCGGAGCTGCGATGATGCTGAAGTTTTGTATGAAGCGTCTGTAAAAGTTCGCGAATCCCAAGAAACTCTCCACCTCCTTAATTGTTCGTGGCTTTTCCATTCCTTTATGGCCCTGACCTTCTCCTTTTCCATAGTAGCTTTTCCATTTCCTACAACCGTGCCTAACAAGGCGATTTCCATGGCGTCGAATTCGCATTTCGATCGTTTGAAGAATAGACTATGTTTGTCGGCGATTTTCAGGAAACGTATAGTCCGTTCACGTAGTTCCTCTTTGGTACGTCCTGGAATCGCGAAGTCGTCCATATAGTTGACCAGTGCACCTTCTTGGATCATTTCTCGGAATATGGTTGCCATCATACGAGAAAAGGTCGCCGGGGAGTTACTCATTCCAAAAAACATGATAGTAGGTTCGAATAATCCACGATTGGTGATAAACGCTGCTTTCCATTCATCTCCTTCTCTGATCCTGACATTGTTGTAACCCCAGATAATGTCCAGTTTATTGAAGTATTTCGCATCTCGCAGTTGGTCGAGTACTTCGCTTATGAGCGGTAATGGCGTTTTGTCCTTGATCGAATGTTCGTTGAGTTTCCTGTAGTCTTGGCATAGTCGGAGTGATCCGTCTTTCTTTGGTACGAAGAAACAAGGGGTAGCGTATGGTGATTTGGATGGTCGAATTCGTTTCGATGCTAGGTTCTCGTCTAAGAACTTATCGAGTTCCTCCCTTTCCTTTGGCGTCATGTTATAAACCTTCGATGATATCTCCTTTGGTGCGTCTTCCGTTAGATTGATCTCATGATCCCATTCCGTTCGAGCTGGTAATTGCTCAAAATTTCGTTTGTTAAACAAGTGCGTAAATGGTCGAATGTAATCAGGTAAATCTTCGGGGTTGGTGGGATCTGATTCTTTTTCCTCCGTAGTGCTGTCCACATCAGTGGTTAGCCGTCGAGAAAAAGGAATCGTTTGGTGTGGTGTAGTGCATGTACTGGGGCATCTCGTAAATCTGACTTCTTGGTTTATCCAGTCGATCTCCGGGTTATGTTGAATTAACCAGTCGTATCCAAGAAAAATATCCGCGCTCGAAATGTCCGATACCAGTGCCTTGATTTCCTCCTTATGTCCTCCTAGATCCATCTGGATTTTGGCGTCCTCCGTTAATATCCCTGTCCGATTTGGTGTTCCATCTGCATTTCTCATGCGAATGGGTTGTTGTCGTTTGACCTTCTTCAATTTCTCCTCTCTGCCAACTCTGTTGCTATCATCGTCATATGTGCTCCCGAGTCGATAAGGGCTTTGACCATTTTGTTTCCATTCTTGGTTTTGATGGTTGCATCCAGCAGAATTTCGCGCGTTGAGTCTCTCTTGAAAGGAATAACATACTTGGATTTCGAATTTGTTGTTACATGGGGAGAGACTCTACGATTTATGGGTCGAGATTTCGCGCTCAATCGGACCCTTCGGCAAAATCCTGCTTCTCGGTGGCATCTTCTTGTCCTGTGGACTATCCTCGGTCATTTCCCTAGTCCTAGCTCTCTTCGGTGCCCTACATTCCTGGCGATGTGTCCTGGTTTGTTACCATTGTAACACGTTACGGTCTTCTTCGGCTGCCTGCATTCTCTGGCAAAATGTCCGAACTTTCCACAATTGAAACACTTCCTCTGATTATTCGGGGTTTGGACTCTAGTGGTTTCAAACCTTCCTAATTCCATGGGTTGACCACTTCCTCCATACGTGACTCCTGTCGCGGTGTGTTTGTCGAACAAACTCATCGTCTCTGTTCCCATTCCTACTGCTTTTATGGTTTCGAGCCAGCCGTTGAATGTGGTGGGGACTTTGTCGGGTGGGAATGATAGAATGGTGCGAATGGTTTCCTTTTTGACATTCTTCTTCAGCAAGAAGATGGCGTGTTGATCGTCCGTTCCCACTTTGTTCATCATCAAGGTGAATTCAACTAAGAAGTCCACGATGGGTTTCCTTCCTTGGGTCATAGTCTCGATAGCTATCTCGCTCTTCTCCTTGTCCATTCCATCGATAAACAACTCCTTCGCTTGCTTCTCGAATTGCTTCCACGTGAATGTTACGTCTGGGTTGGTGACTTTGTCCGCTACGAGTGCTGAGAAACTTCCGGCTACTCCTCCTCTCATCCTGGATATGGCCGCTATGATCATCCTATCATTGTCGGTGATCCGTTAAACTTTATGAACAGCTGAATGCTCCTCCACCAATCCTCAAATCTCTCTCTGCTTCCCTCGAACCAACCGGGATCGGGGATAATTGACTTGGTATTCTCTGTGGTCGACATGTTTGATGGTTCCTTCGTCTCTGATTGGTCTTCGTTGTCAATGTGTATATCCGCAAAACTGTCCGCAATTTGATCTACTTCCTCGTCGATTTCTGACTGTGGTGCTGATTCTGGTCTCGATGTCGGGCTACTCGGTAACTCAATCTCTCGCAACAATCCGTCGTGATATGCGGCTAATTCTTCTTCGACAAGTCGTTTCTTTCCTTGTCGGCTGCTACTTGGCATAAACTCGTGCCCTGATGACTACGCTTGTAAAAGCCTCGACGCGAAAAAATTACGTCCGTTCGATTGGTAGATCTGCCGTATGCACTACCACTACAGCAAGCTCGCTAGGCTGCTGTCTGCAAGGTGAGGTGTAGACGCTTTACCAAATGTTACGACCTTAATCTTATAAAGACTCAGGTTGCAGACAAGTGACAAAGACTTGAGGGCGATAAGAGAGAAGAGTAAGGGAAGGATACGATTGGTAAAGCGTAAGGAATACAGCAGTACCTACAGGGTTTATATATGTAGAGACAACTACCCAAGGTAACTAAGTATAGAACAGGAGTGAGTCATAATACTCAGGGTAGTGGAGTAAGTGGAGCAAGAACGTATGGACGTGGAGTAAAGCATATGGGAGTGGAGTAACAGTGAGACAAAAGATACTAGAAAGGAAAGGTGAAAGAAAAGTATAATGGGCAGGCATGAGAACGCAGAAAAACAAAAGAGCCGGAGCAGGTGACCATAACCGGTGAAACCATAACACAAAGAGCGGTAAAGCAGCCCCACCCCAGGAAGGTAAAGGGGCGGCAGCCATTACAGTGAACCAGGGCAAACCCCCGCCCCCACCCATTCCATTCCACTCTCATCCAAACAAAGGTAAGGGAAAGAATTCTCCACCTCGACGGGCTTCATATGCCCAAGCTACCAGTGAAGGACTGAGAGTCTCTCAGACCTCGTCCTCCAATCTTACCTCCGATGGAATTCAGGCCATATTCAGCATGAAACAACTCTTCCCGGAAATGACTCTCCAGGAAGCTAAGGAATGGGCGTCCATCCAAGACCGAGGTGCCAAAAACAACCGCAGCCTAAAGGGCGAAAGGCGGTGATGGCTGAAAAAGCCAAGCAAGGTATCTCGGGTGGCTTGAACCGAAAAGCCACCCAATTTAGCTTTTCTGACATTATCCAACCGGAGATGTTCAGTGACATGGGCAAAGTAGTGAACGAAATGAACGTTCATCTACATACGTGAGATCTCAGATTCGCGTGCAAACTGGACAACTTCTCAAGAATGTAGTTCATTTTAACTTGAACCGAGTTCCGACTCAACTGGAATTCGATCGGTAAAAGAGTGTCTTTTTAAAGCACTCAAAAAGGACATCCCTGAAGGGGAAGACCCGTTCGCACCCCAATCAGTTGCCCATCTCATCATGAAGGGCTTCAATTACTACACGAACAAGTATAATTGGCGCCCTGAGGACATTCTCAATGGTGACCAAGTTATGGAAATGATGGAAGAGTAGACCAATTCTGTGGTCTCGAATGTGTCAAGAGGCCGGCGGTTGTCAGATCCAAAGGATCTAATGACATCGCTGTCGTCTTTGTAGAACGGAATCCGCACAAAAGAGATTGTCAACAAAGCCTACCACATTGGTGGGAAGTTTATCAGAGTGGAGTATGCGAAGCAGAGGGAATTTGTTTCTCAATGCCAGAAATGCTGGGCTTGGAGCCACGGCACTAGTAGGTGTCACATCAATCATCAGCGATGTGTTAGGTGTGGTCAAGGTCACATGACCGAGAACCACGAAGGATTCAGCACCTGCTGCAGAGAAATCTGCAAGAAGCAGGGAGACAAATATGTTGCGTGCGAGCATAAACTCAAGTGCTTGAATTGCAAAGGCGAGCATAATGCTGACTCGTCCAAATGTGTGTACAAGAGACACCAGAATGACCGTGCATGGCATGATCGACGTGCTATTGCTGACAGAGAAGTGGAGGCTGAAAAGAGGGCCCGCCGCAGGACAAACATCACACAGGCTTTGGCATTGCCAGAGTCTGAAATCATCGAAATCCCTGAATCATCTCTATGAATTGTACAACTAACGGACACTTTTCCTTCAAATCTCTCCGTATTTTAAGCTTCAATGTCGGGCGTAGTTGGGAAACCACTAATACGGCATTGGGGCAATATGTTAACGACTATGATGTTATTTTATTTCAAGAACCGGTTGGAAAGGAGTGCGCAAGCAACCTTCCACACAGGACAAAGATGGGAATAAGGCTTACGGCCCACCATGAGTGACGCTTGGACTCTACATACTTTGGCCTTTGATGCCACGAAGAATGTGTTCAAGCTGACCGATGAGCGCCCACGGGTGCTCACATACACTAACAAACGCTTGGGAATATTTAACCCGAAGCTATGTACTGACATCATCAAACATCGTGACATATCACTCATCACGCTGTATCTCAACAAGGTGCCCACCCTAAAACAGTGGACATCATGAACGTATACAATGGTGGTAGAACACATGCTGCCATCGAAGCGCTTGAAGGACTAGGCGAACGAATCCCCTTGGTAGATATATGCGTGGGGGACTTTAATATACATAATCAAACATGGAACGAGAATGCTGTACATCTCGATTCCACTATATTGGGTGATCGCCTCAAGGGCGTTATGAGTGAAATGGGCTTGGAATATTCCATACCGGACAACACGGGAAAACCCACTCGAGCTCCTTACACCAAGTGCAGTAACACTCCGCCCCCACCCAGCCTCGGAAACGATGATATGGACACGGTTATTCCAGCCAGTATTATTGATCTAGTCTTTACCTCTGAAATAGTTTCTCTTTCAGAATACTTTAAATTACATGTTTGTGAAAACGACGCAGACCATTTGTCATCGGACCACTTTCCTATTCAGATCATTATCCCTTTTTCTAAAGACAGTGTAGTATATTTTGTAACCAGACTCGACCCAGAAAACGAGGAGGAGTACGAGAAAGAGATCGGTGAACGCTTGGAAAGCCTAGCTGAGAGATGCGAGAACATAAACTCGAGAGATGAACTGATGGAAACGTTGGATGATGTCTCTAAGATATTTGAGGAAGCATGGTCACGATGGACGGAAGAGGTCAAGGTGACAGGCAAAGGAAAGAGTTGGTGGAACAAAGAATGCTCCCAAGCGTTCAGCAACCTACACAGCAACCTTGATCCGAAGGGTAGAAAGGACAAGGAGCGATGGAGTGACTTTCGACGTGTCGTAAAGCAAGCGAAGAAAGAGTGTTTTGAGAAAAGATCCAAGACACTGCATCTTTAAAGGGCGACCGTGGGATCTTATGCCCTGGGTTAGGGAGAGGAAGATGCCAGCAATGGAGTCGTTGTTGGACAATCAAGGGAAAGCATGTGTTGACAAGGAACACCTATTCCAAACACTACACAATGCTTACAACTCGGCTAACAGCCGACCCGTAAACTTAGAACGCATGTTCCGAGAGTTGAAAGAGAAAGAGAGAGAATGGGCCACATTTTCACAACAAGAACTTCGCCAAGCATTAGCCAAATGTGCGAAGAACACTGCACCCGGGCCTGACCACATTTCGTGGTTTGCCCTCAAACACATCACGAAGAGTTACCCAAAAAGTGTTGGACTCTTCACAACTATCGCCAATGCCAGTATCAAACAAGAGCACTGGCCTCAACACTTCAAAACGTCGACTTCCGTCATCATCCCGAAGCCGAGCAAACCATCCTACGATCGAGCCAAATCCTTCCAGCCCATCATCCTCCTTAATACCCTTGGCAAACTCATCGAGAAGATGATAGCCAATCGACTACAGTTCGAGAGCCTCGAGCAGGAAATCATCCATTCGTGTCAAACCGGAGGGATCTGCCAGAGGTCAACCAAAGATGCTGCAGCTGCGCTCGCACACCACGTCAGAGCCGGTTGGAGCCACAATAAAGAAACATCTGTGTTAGCTTTCGATATAGCACAATTCTTCCCCTCTCTTAACCATAGTGTACTTGTAAAAGTTCTTGGACACTTCGGATTCAACTCTAAGGTAGTTTCTTTCTTTTCTGACTATTTAGTGAATCGAAAAACACAATATAAAATAAACAACGACGTATCGAACTTCTTTCCATGCGATGTAGGTGTAGGACAGGGTAGTGCTCTTTCCCCAATACTCTCTGCTCTGTATATAGCTCCTTTGTTTCATATTCTGGACAAACGAGTACGTAGTGATGATCTGGATAATTTTCTGTATACTCCCATTTCTTCTTTTCTCTCCTTCGTAGACGATGGTGTTCTCATAGCTAGGGACTCTAATTACGAAAGGACTCATAGTAGTCTTAAAGAAGCGTACTGCATTGTGACTGACCTTTTTAAAGAATTTGGGTTAACCATGGAGCATACCAAAACAGAGTTGTTCAACTTCGCAAGCAAGAACAACATGACCAACAACCCCAACATCGACCTCGGATTCACACCATACACAGGAGCCACCCCCCTTACCCCCAAGAAAGTATGGAGATACCTCGGCATCTTCTACGATCGTACTCTGACATTTCACCAACATGTCAGACACTATGCTACCAAGTCTCTCTCCACTGTCAAGTGCATGAGAATTCTCGGAAACTCGGCACGTGGGCTTACGCCCAAGCAGAAACGCACTTTATATGTATCGTGTGTTCAACCAGTAGCGACCTATGGTCTACGCTGCTGGTACCATCCAGGACTTCCAGGTTTTCGCAAGAACATCCTACTGCTAAACAAAACGCACAGACTTGGAGCGCTCTGGATCACCGGAGCCTTCAAGACGTCACCAACGGGTGGAGTCCTCGCTTTAGCAGGACTCATGCCCATGCATTTCATCCTAAGGAAGTTGTTTGATCGATCTGTAGCCAGGATCTCAACACTTCATTACAACCACCCGATCCTTTGTTTACTTGATCGGAAGAATGCCAAAGGTTCGCAACTCCACAAAGACAGTGTCGAGTACAACCAACAGAGGATGAAAAGACCAAAACTTACATCAACAGTCAACGTCAAAAATTTGGAGCAAGTGAAGGAAACATTCTATCCTTTACACATCAGTGCGAAGCCTGGTGATCGTATGGTGGATAAATACCAGGATTGCATCAAGTACATGCCGGTTCCTAGAGGCAACAGCAAGGTTGTCAAGGACCATCACGAAGACATGGAAAGTCATATCTCTAGGGGGGATGGTGACACATTACATCTTATCACTGGATGGAGCGTCCCGGAGGAAATTCCGGATCCTATCCTTGGTCGAAAACACACACAAGCGGGGTACTATATCTTGCGAGGGGGTAAACCCATCTCACACAAGGTGATGCCAGCAGGAAGGCGGGCGACATCCACCAACGCGATCGCATGGGCAGCTCTACTAGCGCTCATCAAAGCTTTTAAGCTCAAGAAGAGAGACAAGTCGATAAACAAGATTCGCCTTTACACAACCTCTCCCGACACAATTTGGTCATTAGCCGAGCTCTCCAACAAGCCAGTGGGCAACAGCATGTCTATAGCTGTAGCTACTGCCATCGAGGATCTTTTCGACGCTTTTCCGGACCTTACACTCGATGTAGTGGGTTTCCGATGCAAGGCGTTCGATAGATGTGATCATTCGAATACGTGGACTTTTGCATTCTATGCAACTTCAAAGTACCATTCGTTGATACCAGGGAAGCGGTCAATTACCGCCCAGTTAAATTCCCAGAATCCCTCACTTTTGAACGACAGCGTCAATTTATAACACATGATGCTGTTGACTATTGGAGAATAGGCTTTATGGAGCCGAGCGACAAAGAATGCTACAGTGGTAACAACTTCATAACCCTGTACAACTCCACAAACTTCGATGAGAGAGTCGCTCTCCTCCCTAGCCACCTCAATCTCGGCCCCTGGCTTCGCTCTTACGGCGGAGTCACAGTCGCAAATGATCCTAAGTTGTGCGCACGATTTGTGCATGCTGCCACCAAACATGCCCCTATCAACGAGTACCGTTTACGGTTCTTGCCAGATGTGGAACTTTCGGGTTACCATGGGTGTAGGAACGCGCCTCAGACGAGGGATCATATCCTTAATGAGTGTTCTTGGTATGTAAGACGCTCGAACCATTACAACGGAGGAATCGAAACAGTTGAAGGGTTGATTTACTTCTTATGCGACAACCCCCAAGCGTTTTCGTTTGACACTATGATGGAACCGCGATACACACACCGAGATTGGTCAGCTTATCGGGATAAGGTATATCATTTGCATGATATCAATAATGATGTGAGAAAAAGAAAAGGTATGCGTCCTATCATGGGACCCATTTTCTTCCATGAAACAGAAGAAGGTCGTAGGGAGTTGATGTCTCAATGGTCTTTATTTCAATCCTTAGTAGTGTACTTGTATATGAACGGAAAATTTTTCTCATTTAGTTTCTTCTGTATACTTGTTGTTCCGGGCTTTGTAGCGTAACGGGGTCTACGACCCCGTAAGGCAGCGGTCTGCATACGGGCACCGCTTAATAAATTTTGACTTAAACAAAAAAAAAAAAAAAAAAAAAACCATTCCCTGTATGGGAATCACCATCAGACAATCTCATCTCTTCAGGTGAAATATCGTCCGACACCTCTGTCAAACTTGGGTCTGCCATCAATCATTGGCTGGATGATGCTGATGGTGTGATATGTATTGGGATGCAAACCCTTCACATCCCCCTTCCTCACACTACTCGTACATCTGGTCACATGGCTTCCATCATCAGTATGATTATCCATTTACTAATAATGATGTGGCCATTAAACTACCCCATGGGCAAATGTTCATTTGGGTCGATGGCAACTATACTGACATCACCTTTTTGGAATTCAATATAGACCGAGTCGCCCCTCCCTCTGGTGTACAGCAGACATGAGACCCTCATCTTGACGTCTCTCAGACTGGTAAGATTTCTCCTTACCAAGCAGCCAAACTAAAGGCCCTCCTCACCTGGGACAAATGTCTCGGTGCCCACCAAATTGATGATATTGCTGATGCAACTAACAATGAGATGGCGATAAGGCCCATTGAGACTCAAATGGAGTATCACATGGTGCCCGAGGAGCTGGAAAGATGGTCCAGATTGCCTATAGATTATGTGATCGAGGAATTTGAGAAGTCAGTGATAGAAGAGAAGAATGATGACAAGATCTCAATCCATTCTGGGCAAGGCCTGATAGATGATGAAGAAGACGATTACGATGCTGAGAACAAAGGGGATTCATACATGCAAGTATTACTCCTTCACTCGCAATCAATCACTAATTGTTACGACCTTAATCTTATAAAGACTCAGGTTGCAGACAAGTGACAAAGACTTGAGGGCGATAAGAGAGAAGAGTAAGGGAAGGATACGATTGGTAAAGCGTAAGGAATACAGCAGTACCTACAGGGTTTATATACGTAGAGACAACTACCCAAGGTAACTAAGTATAGAACAGGACTGAGTCATAATACTCGGGGTAGTGGAGTAAGTGGAGCAAGAACGTATGGACGTGGAGTAAAGCATATGGGAGTGGAGTAACAGTGAGACAAAAGATACTAGAAAGGAAAGATGAAAGAAAAGTATAACGGACAGGCATGAGAACGCGGAAAAACAAAAGAGCCGGAGCAGGTGACCATAACCGGTGAAACCATAACAATACCCTCCATTTAGGTTTCGTGACCACACGAAAATTTAGTGCTTGAGGGTGTGGAGAAGTGCGAGTATCGCTTTCTTCTTCGATCCGATGATATGATTATCGAAATCGACACGGCCAATGAAGTGTGGAGCGTTGGGCATTCCGACTTGGGCTACAAAATAGCTATCTCCTGCGTAACTTTCTTCGACGGCGAGATTGTCAAAGAGCGTGTAAACAACTTCCTTCCAGAAGGTTTCATCGTTCTCTCCTCCTTCGATGAGTGTAGTGTATCCTCCAGGAGGAACAAATGGGATGGGTTCGACAGATGGTTCATATTGCCTTAAGAAGGTTTTGAGTCGTAGAGCTTCGACATTAAAGTTGGCTTTCAATCGGAGGTCGTTTTCGAAAGGGGAGAAGGGCTTTTGATTCGAATGGGGAGGGATGTAGGCGAGTTGGGACGGGTAGGGACGTCGGCGTTGTCACCTAAGTAAGCTTGAGAACTGTGCGGGCATAGTTGATCTTTTCCTCAGATCCGACCTCTGGCATGGCACGTAGTAGATAGGCGAGTTTGATAGAAATGTCATGGGCTTTGAGTTCGATACGGGTGAGGGATAGTTCTCTGGCGTCATCAACCAACCTGTCCAATTGGCTTTGGATGTTCGTGTCTTTGACGATTTTGTTGAATAGCGGTTGGACAGATACTAAGACCGTTGACGTGTTGGTGGCGACGGTACTAAGAGTGCCTCCTAGGTTACGAATGTGAGCTAAATTGGTCAAGATAATGAGGATGGTTTCTCTTTGTTGTTCAATGGAGCGTAGGTTGTTGTTGAATGTGGTGTGAATCTCGGTGTCATAGGCAAGGGTGTTGGTGAAAGGGGGAGTGTTAGACATGTTTGTTGGTAGGGATGCGAGGTGTTCTGAGAGAAAGAGACAAGGAAAAGTTTCGGTTTATCTAATATTCTCCATCTCCTCTTTTAGGCAGATGTTCCAAATCTGCTATCTACCATCCCGCGTTCCATCCGGTCCTATCTCCTTCTAATTGCTCCAACAGACCGGAGTTTGTTAACTCCGCCATTTCTACCACATCTTTCAACATTTGATCATCCGCTTCTCCTTTTTAACTTCAAAATTAACTCCTTCTTTTCTTCATCTGTCATAGGCATGGCGTCTTTGGGTGGGTTCATGATGAGCGGTGTTTGGACGTGTGATTGGAAAAGAAGATAGTCTGACGTATCCTGATGGGCATGCACCAGGTGTTGGCCTCCAAAGAGGGCTTGGGCGTCGTAGATGTTGGTGTTACCACCGACAGCTGAGAGGGTTGGGGAATTGGCGAGGAAGGACATTGACGATTGTTGGATACCGATTGGAGTGCTTTCACTGGGTTTTATATCCTACGATCGTGTTTTCTCGTACTCGTCTAGGATGTCTTTGGCATTCTCCAAGGCTGATCTTGGTAACCATGTGTCTTCTTCGTTTCCGTAACCTTTCCAATGTACCAAATACTGGGTTCCTCTTCCTCGCTTCCTATGTCCTCGGATCTCTTCGATTTCATACTCTTCTTCTTCGTTTATGATATCAGGTGGCGGCGGGATAGGGCGGTGTTGGCTGTCAAACTCGGGTTCGTGACATCGTGTGAGCAATGAAACATGGAATACATTGTGGATTGCCCAGGACTCAGGTAAGTGAAGCTTGTATGACCGATCTCCGACAGCTTCGACGATCTCGAAAGGTCCATAGCGTTTGTTGTCAAGTTTCCGTGATGGTCGGTTGGAATGAATGTTAACTGCTTCTAGCCAGACCTTCTCTCCGGGTGAGAACACTTTAGATTTCCGTGGTTTCCTCGGTTTCGCATAAGATCATTGTTCTCTTCCATTGCCGCTTTAGCTTCTTCTCGGGCTTTCTCTAACTCCGATGAGAAATCCGCTGCCGCTGGGTTGAACGTAGGTAGACTGTGATTCCCTTTCCATGGATGGAATCCGTGATTCAAAAAGAACGGTGTGTTCTTCGTGGCCGAGTGGACTTTATCGTTGTAATGGAACTCCGCCGTAGGTAGCCATTTCGTCCAATCGTTCTGTCGATAGCTGATAAAATTCCGCAAGTACATTTCGACTTCTTGGTTGATGCGTTCCGTCTGTCCATCCGTCTGAGGATGATACGCCGTTGATAGGTTCCTTTCTATCCCCAATGATGTGCATAGCTCCTTCATGAATTTAGATGCGAACTGCGGTCCTCTGTCACTGATGATTCTTCGGGGAATTCCATGGAGCCTCCAAATCTCCGATTTGTATAGATGCGCTAGTTCGATTGACGTGAGAGTCGTAGTGGTGGGAACAAGGTGGATCATCTTTGAGAACCGGTCGACGATAACAACAATAGCATCTTTGTCTTCGGACTTAGGCAAGGTCCGATCATGTCAATAGAATTCCTGCCAAGGGCCTTCGGGATTGGTAATGGGTTCACGTGATTGGTTCGGGTCTGCGAATGATCTTGTTCTTTTGACACATGTCACATCCTCTGACATATCTCCTGACGTCCGTCTTGATCGTGGGCCACCAGAACGTCCGCTTCAACAGTTCTAGCATCCGATGTTGTCCAGGGTGTCCGACGTCAGGGGAATAGTGGTGATCGTGTAGGATTTGATCTCGCAAGTTCCTTTCATCCGGCACATAGATCCGTCCTTGTCGGTAAATTATCCCTTCTTTCTCCCACACTTTCTCCGGTTGTTTCGCCAATTCCTGCAGTACCATGGTTTCCCTCCTCCTCGACTTTCTGATAACTTCCAGGATCTGTTGGTCGGGTGATATCTCGAATCGTCGAGATCGTAGAATGGTGGCTTCATATACTGGCATTTCTTCAACTATTCTTCGTACAAACTCCTTTCCTTTGAACATTTCCATGTTCCTGTTGTCTCGGCTTGTGTCTGGTTTGACTATGCGGGAGAGGATGTCGGCTTTGGTGTTGGATTTTCCGGGTATGTGTCGTAGTGCGAAATCGTATTCTTGCAGCATAAGGTACCATCTTGCTTGTCGAGCGTTCAGTTTCTGTGGGTCTCTGAAGTACTTCAGGTTTTCGTGGTCTGTCCAGATTTCGAACTGTTCCTTCGCATCCAACAGGTACTGTCTCCATAATTTCAGTGCCTTGACTATAGCCAGTAACTCCTTGTCGTAGATCTCGTAGTTTCGTTCTGCTTCAGTCAACGTTTTGGACATGAATGCAACCGGATGCCATTTTCCTTCCTGTTCCTGTGATAGGACTGCTCCCGTTCCATAGTTTGATGCATCCACCTCCAGTCTAAACTTTCCATAGTCATTTGGCAATGCCAATACTGGTTCGCTGGTGATGGAATCTTTGACGCTGTCGAATGCCTGTTGTTGTGCTTCTTCCCATTTCCACTCTTTTCCTCCTCCCTTCAACTGATTAAGCGGAGCTGCGATGATGCTGAAGTTTTGTATGAAGCGTCTGTAAAAGTTCGCGAATCCCAAGAAACTCTCCACCTCCTTAATTGTTCGTGGCTTTTCCATTCCTTTATGGCCCTGACCTTCTCCTTTTCCATAGTAGCTTTTCCATTTCCTACAACCGTGCCTAACAAGGCGATTTCCATGGCGTCGAATTCGCATTTCGATCGTTTGAAGAATAGACTATGTTTGTCGGCGATTTTCAGGAAACGTATAGTCCGTTCACGTAGTTCCTCTTTGGTACGTCCTGGAATCGCGAAGTCGTCCATATAGTTGACCAGTGCACCTTCTTGGATCATTTCTCGGAATATGGTTGCCATCATACGAGAAAAGGTCGCCGGGGAGTTACTCATTCCAAAAAACATGAGTAGGTTCGAATAATCCACGATTGGTGATAAACGCTGCTTTCCATTCATCTCCTTCTCTGATCCTGACATTGTTGTAACCCCAGATAATGTCCAGTTTATTGAAGTATTTCGCATCTCGCAGTTGGTCGAGTACTTCGCTTATGAGCGGTAATGGCGTTTTGTCCTTGATCGAATGTTCGTTGAGTTTCCTGTAGTCCTGGCATAGTCGGAGCGATCCGTCTTTCTTTGGTACGAAGAAACAAGGGGCAGCGTATGGTGATTTGGATGGTCGAATTCGTTTCGATGCTAGGTTCTCGTCTAAGAACTTATCGAGTTCCTCCCTTTCCTTTGGCGTCATGTTATAAACCTTCGATGATATCTCCTTTGGTGCGTCTCCGTTAGATTGATCTCATGATCCCATTCCGTTCGAGCTGGTAATTGCTCAAAATTCCGTTTGTTAAACAAGTGCGTAAATGGTCGAATGTAATCGGGTAGATCTTCGGGGTTGGTGGGATCTGATTCTTTTTCCTCCGTAGCGCTGTCCACATCAGTGGTTAGCCGTCGAGAAAAAGGAATCGTTTGGTGTGGTGTAGTGCATGTACTGGGGCATCGTGTAAATCTGACTTCTTGGTTTATCCAGTCGATCTCCGGGTTGTGTTGAATTAACCAGTCGTATCCAAGAAAAATATCCGCGCTCGAAATGTCCGATACCAGTGCCTTGATTTCCTCCTTATGTCCTCCTAGATCATCTGGATTTTGGCGTCCTCCGTTAATATCCCTGTCCGATTTGGTGTTCCATCTGCATTTCTCATGCGAATGGGTTGTTGTCGTTTGACCTTCTTCAATTTCTCCTCTCTGCCAACTCCGTTGCTATCATCGTCATATGTGCTCCCGAGTCGATAAGGGCCTTGACCGTTTTGTTTCCGTTCTTGGTTTTGATGGTTGCATCCAGCAGAATTTCGCGCGTTGAGTCTCTCTTGAAAGGAATAACATACTTGGATTTCGAATTTGTTGTTACATGGGGAGAGACTCTACGATTTATGGGTCGAGATTTCGCGCTCAATCGGACCCTTCGGCAAAATCCTGCTTCTCGGTGGCATCTTCTTTCCTGTGGACTATCCTCGGTCATTTCCCTAGTCCTAGCTCTCTTCGGCCCTACAATTCCTGGCGATGTGTCCTGGTTTGTTACAATTGTAACACGTTACGGTCTTCTTCGGCTGCCTGCATTCTCTAGCAAAATGTCCGAACTTTCCACAATTGAAACACTTCCTCTGATTATTCGGGGTTTGGACTCTAGCGGTTTCGAACCTTCCTATTCCATGGGTTGACCACTTCCTCCATAGTGACTCCTGTCGCGGTGTGTTTGTCGAACAAACTCATCGTCTCTGTTCCCATTCCTACTGCTTTTATGGTTTCGAGCCAGCCGTTGAATGTGGTGGGGACTTTGTCGGGTGGGAATGATAGAATGGTGCGAATGGTTTCCTTTTTGACGTTCTTCTTCAGCAAGAAGATGGCGTGTTGATCGTCCCCCTTTGTTCATCATCAAGGTAAATTCGACTAAGAAGTCCACGATGGGTTTCCTTCCTTGGGTCATAGTCTCGATAGCTATCTCGCTCTTCTCCTTGTCCATTCCATCGATAAACAACTCCTTCGCTTGCTTCTCGAATTGCTTCCACGTGAATGTTACGTCTGGGTTGGTGACTTTGTCCGCTACGAGTGCTGAAAACTTCCGGCTACTCCTCCTCTCATCCTGGATATGGCCGCTATGATCATCCTATCATTGTCGGTGATCCGTTAAACTTTATGAACAGCTGAATGCTCCTCCACCAGTCCTCAAATCTCTCTCTGCTTCCCTCGAACCAACCGGGATCGGGGATAATTGACTTGGTATTCTCTGTGGTCGACATGTCTGATGGTTCCTTCGTCTCTGATTGGTCTTCGTTGTCGATGTGTATATCCGCAAAACTGTCCGCAATTTGATCTACTTCCTCGTCGATGTCTGATTGTGGTGCTGATTCCGGTCTCGATGTCGGGCTACTCGGTAACTCGATCTCTCGCAACAATCCGTCGTGATATGCGGCTAATTCTTCTTCGACAAGTCGTTTCTTTCCTTGTCGGCTGCTACTTGGCATAAACTCGTGCCCTGATGACTACGCTTGTAAAAGCCTCGACGCGAAAAAATTACGTCCGTTCGGTTGGTAGATCTGCCGTATGCACTACCACTACAGCAAGCTCGCTAGGCTGCTGTCTGCAAGGTGAGGTGTAGACGCTTTACCAAATGTTACGACCTTAATCTTATAAAGACTCAGGTTGCAGACAAGTGACAAAGACTTGAGGGCGATAAGAGAGAAGAGTAAGGGAAGGATACGATTGGTAAAGCGTAAGGAATACAGCAGTACCTACAGGGTTTATATACGTAGAGACAACTACCCAAGGTAACTAAGTATAGAACAGGACTGAGTCATAATACTCGGGGTAGTGGAGTAAGTGGAGCAAGAACGTATGGACGTGGAGTAAAGCATATGGGAGTGGAGTAACAGTGAGACAAAAGATACTAGAAAGGAAAGGTGAAAGAAAAGTATAATGGGCAGGCATGAGAAACGCAGAAAAAACAAAAGAGCCGGAGCAGGTGACCATAACCGGTGAAACCATAACACAAAGAGCGGTAAAGCAGCCCACCCCAGGAAGGTAAAGGGGCGGCAGCCATTACAGTGAACCAGGGCAAACCGCCCCCACCCATTCCATTCCACTCTCATCCAAACAAAGGTAAGGGAAAGAATTCTCCACCTCGACGGGCTTCATATGCCCAAGCTACCAGTGAAGGACTGAGAGTCTCTCAGACCTCGTCCTCCAATCTTACCTCCGATGGAATTCAGGCCATTTCAGCATGAACAACTTCCCGGAATGACTCTCCAGGAAGCTAAGGAATGGGCGTCCATCAAGACCGAGGTGCCAAACAACCGCAGCCTAAAGGGCGAAAGGCGGTGATGGCTGAAAAAGCCAGCAAGGTATCTCGGGTGGCTTGAACCGAAAAGCCACCCAATAGCTTTCTGACATTTCCAACCGGAGATGTTCAGTGACATGGGCAAAGTAGTGAACGAAATGAACGTTCATCTCACATACGTGAGATCTCAGATTCGCGTGCAAACTGGACAACTTCTCAAGAATGTAGTTCATTTTAACTTGAACCGAGTTCCGACTCAACTGGAATTCGATCGGGTAAAAGAGTGTCTTTTTAAAGCACTCAAAAAGGACATCCCTGAAGGGGAAGACCCGTTCGCACCCCAATCAGTTGCCCATCTCATCATGAAGGGCTTCAATTACTACACGAACAAGTATAATTGGCGCCCTGAGGACATTCTCAATGGTGACCAAGTTATGGAAATGATGGAAGGAGTAGACCAATTCTGTGGTCTCGAATGTGTCAAGAGGCCGGCGGTTGTCAGATCCAAAGGATCTAATGACATCGCTGTCGTCTTTGTAGAACGGAATCCGCACAAAAGAGATTGTCAACAAAGCCTACCACATTGGTGGGAAGTTTATCAGAGTGGAGTATGCGAAGCAGAGGGAATTTGTTTCTCAATGCCAGAATGCTGGGCTTGGAGCCACGGCACTAGTAGGTGTCACATCAATCATCAGCGATGTGTTAGGTGTGGTCAAGGTCACATGACCGAGAACCACGAAGGATTCAGCACCTGCTGCAGAGAAATCTGCAAGAAGCAGGGAGACAAATATGTTGCGTGCGAGCATAAACTCAAGTGCTTGAATTGCAAAGGCGAGCATAATGCTGACTCGTCCAAATGTGTGTACAAGAGACACCAGAATGACCGTGCATGGCATGATCGACGTGCTATTGCTGACAGAGAAGTGGAGGCTGAAAAGAGGGCCCGCCGCAGGACAAACATCACACAGGCTTTGGCATTGCCAGAGTCTGAAATCATCGAAATCCCTGAATCATCTCTATGAATTGTACAACTAACGGACACTTTTCCTTCAAATCTCTCCGTATTTTAAGCTTCAATGTCGGGCGTAGTTGGGAAACCACTAATACGGCATTGGGGCAATATGTTAACGACTATGATGTTATTTTATTTCAAGAACCGGTTGGAAAGGAGTGCGCAAGCAACCTTCCACACAGGACAAAGATGGGAATAAGGCTTACGGCCCACCATGAGTGACGCTTGGACTCTACATACTTTGGCCTTTGATGCCACGAAGAATGTGTTCAAGCTGACCGATGAGCGCCCACGGGTGCTCACATACACTAACAAACGCTTGGGAATATTTAACCCGAAGCTACGTACTGACATCATCAAACATCGTGACATATCACTCATCACGCTGTATCTCAAACAAGGTGCCCACCCTAAAACAGTGGACATCATGAACGTATACAATGGTGGTAGAACACATGCTGCCATCGAAGCGCTTGAAGGACTAGGCGAACGAATCCCCTTGGTAGATATATGCGTGGGGACTTTAATATACATAATCAAACATGGAACGAGAATGCTGTACATCTCGATTCCACTATATTGGGTGATCGCCTCAAGGCGTTATGAGTGAAATGGGCTTGGAATATTCCATACCGGACAACACGGGAAAACCCACTCGAGCTCCTTACACCAAGTGCAGTAACACTCCGCCCCACCCAGCCTCGGAAACGATGATATGGACACGGTTATTCCAGCCAGTATTATTGATCTAGTCTTTACCTCTGAAATAGTTTCTCTTTCAGAATACTTTAAATTACATGTTTGTGAAAACGACGCAGACCATTTGTCATCGGACCACTTTCCTATTCAGATCATTATCCCTTTTTCTAAAGACAGTGTAGTATATTTTGTAACCAGACTCGACCCAGAAAACGAGGAGGAGTACGAGAAAGAGATCGGTGAACGCTTGGAAAGCCTAGCTGAGAGATGCGAGAACATAAACTCGAGAGATGAACTGATGGAAACGTTGGATGATGTCTCTAAGATATTTGAGGAAGCATGGTCACGATGGACGGAAGAGGTCAAGGTGACAGGCAAAGGAAAGAGTTGGTGGAACAAAGAATGCTCCCAAGCGTTCAGCAACCTACACAGCAACCTTGATCCGAAGGGTAGAAAGGACAAGGAGCGATGGAGTGACTTTCGACGTGTCGTAAAGCAAGCGAAGAAAGAGTGTTTTGAGAAAAAGATCCAAGACACTGCATCTATTAAAGGGCGACCGTGGGATCTTATGCCCTGGGTTAGGGAGAGGAAGATGCCAGCAATGGAGTCGTTGTTGGACAATCAAGGGAAAGCATGTGTTGACAAGGAACACCTATTCCAAACACTACACAATGCTTACAACTCGGCTAACAGCCGACCCGTAAACTTAGAACGCATGTTCCGAGAAGTTGAAAGAGAGAAGAGAGAGAATGGGCCACATTTTCACAACAAGAACTTCGCCAAGCATTAGCCAAATGTGCGAAGAACACTGCACCCGGGCCTGACCACATTTCGTGGTTTGCCCTCAAACACATCACGAAGAGTTACCCAAAAAGTGTTGGACTCTTCACAACTATCGCCAATGCAGTATCAAACAAGAGCACTGGCCTCAACACTTCAAAACGTCGACTTCCGTCATCATCCCGAAGCCGAGCAAACCCTACGATCGAGCCAAATCCTTCCAGCCCATCATCCTCCTTAATACCCTTGGCAAACTCATCGAGAAGATGATAGCCAATCGACTACAGTTCGAGAGCCTCGAGCAGGAAATCATCCATTCGTGTAAACCGGAGGGATCTGCCAGAGGTCAACCAAGATGCTGCAGCTGCGCTCGCACACCACGTCAGAGCCGGTTGGAGCCACAATAAAGAAACATCTGTGTTAGCTTTCGATATAGCACAATTCTTCCCTCTCTTAACCATAGTGTACTTGTAAAAGTTCTTGGACACTTCGGATTCAACTCTAAGGTAGTTTCTTTCTTTTCTGACTATTTAGTGAATCGAAAAACACAATATAAAATAAACAACGACGTATCGAACTTCTTTCCATGCGATGTAGGTGTAGGACAGGGTAGTGCTCTTTCCCCAATACTCTCTGCTCTGTATATAGCTCCTTTGTTTCATATTCTGGACAAACGAGTACGTAGTGATGATCTGGATAATTTTCTGTATACTCCCATTTCTTCTTTTCTCTCCTTCGTAGACGATGGTGTTCTCATAGCTAGGGACTCTAATTACGAAAGGACTCATAGTAGTCTTAAAGAAGCGTACTGCATTGTGACTGACCTTTTTAAAGAATTTGGGTTAACCATGGAGCATACCAAAACAGAGTTGTTCAACTTCGCAAGCAAGAACAACATGACCAACAACCCCAACATCGACCTCGGATTCACACCATACACAGGAGCCACCCCCCTTACCCCCAAGAAAGTATGGAGATACCTCGGCATCTTCTACGATCGTACTCTGACATTTCACCAACATGTCAGACACTATGCTACCAAGTCTCTCTCCACTGTCAAGTGCATGAGAATTCTCGGAAACTCGGCACGTGGGCTTACGCCCAAGCAGAAACGCACTTTATATGTATCGTGTGTTCAACCAGTAGCGACCTATGGTCTACGCTGCTGGTACCATCCAGGACTTCCAGGTTTTCGCAAGAACATCCTACTGCTAAACAAAACGCACAGACTTGGAGCGCTCTGGATCACCGGAGCCTTCAAGACGTCACCAACGGGTGGAGTCCTCGCTTTAGCAGGACTCATGCCCATGCATTTCATCCTAAGGAAGTTGTTTGATCGATCTGTAGCCAGGATCTCAACACTTCATTACAACCACCCGATCCTTTGTTTACTTGATCGGAAGAATGCCAAAGGTTCGCAACTCCACAAAGACAGTGTCGAGTACAACCAACAGAGGATGAAAAGACCAAACTTACATCAACAGTCAACGTCAAAAATTTGGAGCAAGTGAAGGAAACATTCTATCCTTTACACATCAGTGCGAAGCCTGGTGATCGTATGGTGGATAAATACCAGGATTGCATCAAGTACATGCGGTTCCTAGAGGCAACAGCAAGGTTGTCAAGGACCATCACGAAGACATGGAAAGTCATATCTCTAGGGGGGATGGTGACACATTACATCTTATCACTGGATGGAGCGTCCCGGAGGAAATTCCGGATCCTATCCTTGGTCGAAAACACACACAAGCGGGGTACTATATCTTGCGAGGGGTAAACCCATCTCACACAAGGTGATGCCAGCAGGAAGGCGGGCGACATCCACCAACGCGATCGCATGGGCAGCTCTACTAGCGCTCATCAAAGCTTTTAAGCTCAAGAAGAGAGACAAGTCGATAAACAAGATTCGCCTTTACACAACCTCTCCCGACACAATTTGGTCATTAGCCGAGCTCTCCAAAAGCCAGTGGGCAACAGCATGTCTATAGCTGTAGCTACTGCCATCGAGGATCTTTTCGACGCTTTTCCGGACCTTACACTCGATGTAGTGGGTTTCCGATGCAAGCGTTCGATAGATGTGATCATTCGAATACGTGGACTTTTGCATCTATGCAACTTCAAAGTACCATTCGTTGATACCAGGGAAGCGGTCAATTACCGCCCAGTTAAATTCCCAGAATCCCTCACTTTGAACGACAGCGTCAATTTATAACACATGATGCTGTTGATATTGAGAATAGGCTTTATGGAGCCGAGCGACAAAGAATGCTACGGGTAACAACTTCATAACCCTGTACAACTCCACAAACTTTGATGAGAGAGTCGTCTCCTCCCTAGCCACCTCAATCTCGGCCCCTGGCTTCGCTTTACGGCGGAGTCACAGTCGCAAATGATCCTAAGTTGTGCGCACGATTTGTGCATGCTGCCACCAAACATGCCCCTATCAACGAGTACCGTTTACGGTTCTTGCCAGATGTGGAACTTTCGGGTTACCATGGGTGTAGGAACGCGCCTCAGACGAGGGATCATATCCTTAATGAGTGTTCTTGGTATGTAAGACGCTCGAACCATTACAACGGAGGAATCGAAACAGTTGAAGGGTTGATTTACTTCTTATGCGACAACCCCCAAGCGTTTTCGTTTGACACTATGATGGAACCGCGATACACACACCGAGATTGGTCAGCTTATCGGGATAAGGTATATCATTTGCATGATATCAATAATGATGTGAGAAAAGAAAAGGTATGCGTCCTATCATGGGACCCATTTTCTTCCATGAAACAGAAGAAGGTCGTAGGGAGTTGATGTCTCAATGGTCTTTATTTCAATCCTTAGTAGTGTACTTGTATATGAACGGAAAATTTTTCTCATTTAGTTTCTTCTGTATACTTGTTGTTCCGGGCTTTGTAGCGTAACGGGGTCTACGACCCCGTAAGGCAGCGGTCTGCATACGGGCACCGCTTAATAAATTTTGACTTAAACAAAAAAAAAAAAAAAAAAAAAACCATTCCCTGTATGGGAATCACCATCAGACAATCTCATCTCTTCAGGTGAAATATCGTCCGACACCTCTGTCAAACTTGGGTCTGCCATCAATCATTGGCTGGATGATGCTGATGGTGTGATATGTATTGGGATGCAAACCCTTCACATCCCCCTTCCTCACACTACTCGTACATCTGGTCACATGGCTTCCATCATCAGTATGATTATCCATTTACTAATAATGATGTGGCCATTAAACTACCCCATGGGCAAATGTTCATTTGGGTCGATGGCAACTATACTGACATCACCTTTTTGGAATTCAATATAGACCGAGTCGCCCCTCCCTCTGGTGTACAGCAGACACGAGACCCTCATCTTGACGTCTCTCAGACTGGTAAGATTTCTCCTTACCAAGCAGCCAAACTAAAGGCCCTCCTCACCTGGGACAAATGTCTCGGTGCCCACCAAATTGATGATATTGCTGATGCAACTAACAATGAGATGGCGATAAGGCCCATTGAGACTCAAATGGAGTATCACATGGTGCCCGAGGAGCTGGAAAGATGGTCCAGATTGCCTATAGATTATGTGATCGAGGAATTTGAGAAGTCAGTGATAGAAGAGAAGAATGATGACAAGATCTCAATCCATTCTGGGCAAGGCCTGATAGATGATGAAGAAGACGATTACGATGCTGAGAACAAAGGGGATTCATACATGCAAGTATTACTCCTTCACTCGCAATCAATCACTAATTGTTACGACCTTAATCTTATAAAGACTCAGGTTGCAGACAAGTGACAAAGACTTGAGGGCGATAAGAGAGAAGAGTAAGGGAAGGATACGATTGGTAAAGCGTAAGGAATACAGCAGTACCTACAGGGTTTATATACGTAGAGACAACTACCCAAGGTAACTAAGTATAGAACAGGACTGAGTCATAATACTCGGGTAGTGGAGTAAGTGGAGCAGAACGTATGGACGTGGAGTAAAGCATATGGGAGTGGAGTAACAGTGAGACAAAAGATACTAGAAAGGAAAGATGAAAGAAAAGTATAACGGACAGGCATGAGAACGCGGAAAAACAAAAGAGCCGGAGCAGGTGACCATAACCGGTGAAACCATAACAATACCCTCCGTTTAGGTTTCGTGACCACACGAAAATTTAGTGCTTGAGGGTGTGGAGAAGTGCGAGTATCGCTTTCTTCTTCGATCCGATGATATGATTATCGAAATCGACACGGCCAATGAAGTGTGGAGCGTTGGGCATTCCGACTTGGGCTACAAAATAGCTATCTCCTGCGTAACTTTCTTCGACGCGAGATTGTCAAAGAGCGTGTAAACAACTTCCTTCCAGAAGGTTTCATCGTTCTCTCCTCCTTCGATGAGTGTAGTGTATCCTCCAGGAGGAACAATGGGATGGGTTCGACAGATGGTTCGTATTGCCTTAAGAAGGTTTTAAGTCGTAGAGCTTCGACATTAAAGTTGGCTTTCAATCGGAGGTCGTTTTCGAAAGGGGGAGGGCTTTTGATTCGAATGGGGAGGGATGTAGGCGAGTTGGGACGGGTAGGGACGTCGGCGTTGTCACCTAAGTAAGCCTTGAGAACTGTGCGGGCATAGTTGATCTTTTCCTCAGATCCGACCTCTGGCATGGCACGTAGTAGATAGGCGAGTTTGATAGAAATGTCATGGGCTTTGAGTTCGATACGGGTGAGGGATAGTTCTCTGGCGTCATCAACCAACCTGTCCAATTGGCTTTGGATGTTCGTGTCTTTGACGATTTTGTTGAATAGCGGTTGGACAGATACTAAGACGTTGACGTGTTGGTGGCACGGTACTAAGAGTGCCTCCTAGGTTACGAATGTGAGCCAAATTGGTCAAGATAATGAGGATGGTTTCTCTTTGTTGTTCAATGGAGCGTAGGTTGTTGTTGAATGTGGTGTGAATCTCGGTGTCATAGGCAAGGGTGTTGGTGAAAGGGGGAGTGTTAGACATGTTTGTTGGTAGGGATGCGAGGTGTTCTGAGAGAAAGAGACAAGGAAAAGTTTCGGTTTATCTAATATTCTCCATCTCTCTTTTAGGCAGATGTTCCAAATCTGCTATCTACCATCCCGCATTCCGGTCCTATCTCCTTCTAATTGCTCCAACAGACCGGAGTTTGTTAACTCCGCCATTTCTACCACATCTTTCAACATTTGATCATCCGCTTCTCCTTCTTTAACTTCAAAATTAGCTCCTTCTTTTCTTCATCTGTCATAGGCATGGCGTTTTGGGTGGGTTCATGATGAGCGGTGTTTGGACGTGTGATTGGAAAAGAAGATAGTCTGACGTATCCTGATGGGCATGCACCAGGTGTTGGCCTCCAAAGAGGGCTTGGGCGTCGTAGATGTTGGTGTTACCACCGACAGCTGAGAGGGTTGGGGAATTGGCGAGGAAGGACATTGACGATTGTTGGATACCGATTGGAGTGCTTTCACTGGGTTTTATATCCTACGACCGTGTTTTCGTACTCGTCTAGGATGTCTTTGGCATTCTCCAAGGCTGATCTTGGTAACCATGTGTCTTCTTTGTTTCCATAACCTTTCCAATGTACCAAATACTGGGTTCCTCTTCCTCGCTTCCTATGTCCTCGGATCTCTTCGATTTCGTATTCTTCTTCTTCGTTTATGATATCAGGTGGCGGCGGGGTAGGGTGGTGTTGGCTGTCAAACTCGGGTTCGTGACATCGTGTGAGCAATGAAACGTGGAATACATTGTGGATTGCCCAGGACTCAGGTAAGTGAAGCTTGTATGACCGATCTCCGACAGCTTCGACGATCTCGAAAGGTCCATAGCGTTTGTTGTCAAGTTTCCGTGATGGTCGGTTGGAATGAATGTTAACTGCTTCTAGCCAGACCTTCTCTCCGGGTGAGAACACTTTAGAGGTATTTCCGTGGTTTCCTCGGTTTCGCATAAGATCATTGTTCTCTTCCATTGCCGCTTTAGCTTCTTCTCGGGCTTTCTCTAACTCCGATGAGAAATCCGCTGCCGCTGGGTTGAACGTAGGTAGACTGTGATTCCCTTTCCATGGATGGAATCCGTGATTCAAAAAGAATGGTGTGTTCTTCGTGGCAGAGTGGACTTTATCGTTGTAATGGAACTCCGCCGTAGGTAGCCATTTCGTCCAATCGTTCTGTCGATAGCTGATAAATTCCAAGTACATTTCGACTTCTTGGTTGATGCGTTCCGTCTGTCCATCTGAGGATGATACGCCGTTGATAGGTTCCTTTCTATCCCCAATGATGTGCATAGCTCCTTCATGAATTTAGATGCGAACTGCGGTCCTCTGTCACTGATGATTCTTCGGGGAATTCCATGGAGCCTCCAAACTCCGATTTGTATAGATGCGCTAATTCGATTGACGTGAGAGTCGTATTGGTGGGAACAAGGTGGATCATCTTTGAGAACCGGTCGACGATAACAACAATAGCATCTTTGTCTTCGGACTTAGGCAAAGGTCCGATCATGTCAATAGAGATTTCCTGCCAAGGGCCTTCTGGGATTGGTAATGGGTTCAGTGTGATTGGTTCGGGTCTGCGAATGATCTTGTTCTTTTGACACATGTCACATCCTCTGACATATCTCCTGACGTCCGTCTTGATCGTGGGCCACCAGAACGTCCGCTTCAACAGTTCTAGCATCCGATGTTGTCCAGGGTGTCCGACGTCAGGGGAATAGTGGTGATCGTGTAGGATTTGATCTCGCAAGTTCCTTTCATCCGGCACATAGATCCGTCCTTGTCGGTAAATTATCCCTTCTTTCTCCCACACTTTCTCCGGTTGTTTCGCCAATTCCTGCAGTACCATGGTTTCCCTCCTCCTCGACTTTCTGATAACTTCCAGGATCTGTTGGTCGGGTGATATCTCGAATCGTCGAGATCGTAGAATGGTGGCTTCATATACTGGCGTTTCTTCAACTATTCTTCGTACAAACTCCTTTCCTTTGAACATTTCCATGTTCCTGTTGTCTCGGCTTGTATCTGGTTTGACTATGCGGGAGAGGATGTCGGCTTTGGTGTTGGATTTTCCGGGTATGTGTCGTAGTGCGAAATCGTATTCTTGCAGCATAAGGTACCATCTTGCTTGTCGAGCGTTCAGTTTCTGTGGGTCTCTGAAGTACTTCAGGTTTTCGTGGTCTGTCCAGATTTCGAACTGTTCCTTCGCATCCAACAGGTACTGTCTCCATAACTTCAGTGCCTTGACTATAGCCAGTAACTCCTTGTCGTAGATCTCGTAGTTTCGTTCTGCTTCAGTCAACGTTTTGGACATGAATGCAACCGGATGCCATTTTCCTTCCTGTTCCTGTGATAGGACTGCTCCCGTTCCATAGTTTGATGCATCCGTCTCCACTCTAAACTTTCCATAGTCATTCGGTAATGCCAATACTGGTTCGCTGGTGATGGAATCTTTGACGCTGTCGAATGCCTGTTGTTGTGCTTCTTCCCATTTCCACTCTTTTCCTCCTCCCTTCAACTGATTAAGCGGAGCTGCAATGATGCTGAAGTTTTGTATGAAGCGTCTGTAAAAGTTCGCGAATCCCAAGAAACTCTCCACCTCCTTAATTGTTCGTGGCGTTTTCCATTCCTTTATGGCCCTGACCTTCTCCTTTTCCATAGTAGCTTTTCCATTTCCTACAACCGTGCCTAACAAGGCGATTTCCATGGCGTCGAATTCGCATTTCGATCGTTTGAAGAATAGACTATGTTTGTCGGCGATTTTCAGGAAACGTATAGTCCGTTCACGTAGTTCCTCTTTGGTACGTCCTGGAATCGCGAAGTCGTCCATATAGTTGACCAGTGCACCTTCTTGGATCATTTCTCGGAATATGGTTGCCATCATACGAGAAAAGGTCGCCGGGGAGTTACTCATTCCAAAAAACATGAGGTAGGTTCGAATAATCCACGATTGGTGATAAACGCTGCTTTCCATTCATCTCCTTCTCTGATCCTGACATTGTTGTAACCCCAGATAATGTCCAGTTTATTGAAGTATTTCGCATCTCGCAGTTGGTCGAG
This sequence comes from Agaricus sinodeliciosus, assembly GCA_022315185.1. NCBI lineage: Eukaryota > Fungi > Basidiomycota > Agaricomycetes > Agaricales > Agaricaceae > Agaricus > Agaricus sinodeliciosus. The sequence continues at coordinate 545,215 of JAHTMV010000058.1, read as the reverse complement.
TACTTCGCTTATGAGCGGTAATGGCGTTTTGTCCTTGATCGAATGTTCGTTGAGTTTCCTGTAGTCCTGGCATAGTCGGAGCGATCCATCTTTCTTTGGTACGAAGAAACAAGGGGCAGCGTATGGTGATTTGGATGGTCGAATTCGTTTCGATGCTAGGTTCTCGTCTAAGAACTTATCCAGTTCCTCCCTTTCCTTTGGCGTCATGTTATAAACCTTCGATGATATCTCCTTTGGTGCGTCTCCGTTAGATTGATCTCATGATCCCATTCCGTTCGAGCTGGTAATTGCTCAAAATTCCGTTTGTTAAACAAGTGCGTAAATGGTCGAATGTAATCGGTAATCTTCGGGGTTGGTGGGATCTGATTCTTTTTCCTCCGTAGCGCTGTCCACATCAGTGGTTAGCCGTCGAGAAAAAGGAATCGTTTGGTGTGGTGTAGTGCATGTACTGGGGCATCTGTAAATCTGACTTCTTGGTTTATCCAGTCGATCTCCGGGTTATGTTGAATTAACCAGTCGTATCCAAGAAAATATCCGCGCTCGAAATGTCCGATACCAGTGCCTTGATTTCCTCCTTATGTCCTCCTAGATCCATCTGGATTTTGGCGTCCTCCGTTAATATCCCTGTCCGATTTGGTGTTCCATCTGCATTTCTCATGCGAATGGGTTGTTGTTTGACCTTCTTCAATTTCTCCTCTCTGCCAACTCCGTTGCTATCATCGTCATATGTGCTCCCGAGTCGATAAGGGCTTTGACCATTTTGTTTCCATTCTTGGTTTTGATGGTTGCATCCAGCAGAATTTCGCGCGTTGAGTCTCTCTTGAAAGGAATAACATACTTGGATTTCGAATTTGTTGTTACATGGGGAGAGACTCTACGATTTATGGGTCGTGATTTCACGCTCAATTGGACCCTTCGGCAAAATCCTGCTTCTCGGTGGCATCTTCTTTGTCCTGTGGACTATCCTCGGTCATTTCCCTAGTCCTAGCTCTCTTCGGTGCCCTACAGTTCCTGGCGATGTGTCCTGGTTTGTTACCATTGTAACACGTTACGGTCTTCTTCGGCTGCCTGCATTCTCTAGCAAAATGTCCGAACTTTCCACAGTTGAAACACTTCCTCTGATTATTCGGGGTTTGGACTCTAGCGGTTTCGAACCTTCCTAATTCCATGGGTTGACCACTTCCTCCATACGTGACTCCTGTCGCGGTGTGTTTGTCGAACAAACTCATCGTCTCTGTTCCCATTCCTACTGCTTTTATGGTTTCGAGCCAGCCGTTGAATGTGGTGGGGACTTTGTCGGGTGGGAATGATAGAATGGTGCGAATGGTTTCCTTTTTGACGTTCTTCTTCAGCAAGAAGATGGCGTGTTGATCGTCCGTTCCCTTTGTTCATCATCAAGGTAATTCACTAAGAAGTCCACGATGGGTTTCCTTCCTTGGGTCATAGTCTCGATAGCTATCTCGCTCTTCTCCTTGTCCATTCCATCGATAAACAACTCCTTCGCTTGCTTCTCGAATTGCTTCCACGTGAATGTTACGTCTGGGTTGGTGACTTTGTCCGCTACGAGTGCTGAAAACTTCCGGCTACTCCTCCTCTCATCCTGGATATGGCCGCTATGATCATCCTATCATTGTCGGTGATCCGTTAAACTTTATGAACAGCTGAATGCTCCTCCACCAGTCCTCAAATCTCTCTCTGCTTCCCTCGAACCAACCGGGATCGGGGATAATTGACTTGGTATTCTGTGGTCGACATGTCTGATGGTTCCTTCGTCTCTGATTGGTCTTCGTTGTCGATGTGAATATCCGCAAAACTGTCCGCTATTTGATCTACTCTCGTCGATGTCTGATTGTGGTGCTGATTCCGGTCTCGATGTCGGGTTACTCGGTAACTCGATCTCTCGCAACAATCCGTCGTGATATGCGGCTAATTCTTCGTCGACAAGTCGTTTCTTTCCTTGTCGGCTGCTACTTGGCATAAACTCGTGCCCTGATGACTACGCTTGTAAAAAGCCTCGACGCGAAAAAATTACGTCCGTTCGATTGGTAGATCTGTCGTATGCACTACCACTACAGCAAGCTCGCTAGGCTGCTGTCTGCAAGGTGAGATGTAGACGCTTTACCAAATGTTACGACCTTAATCTTATAAGACTCAGGTTGCAGACAAGTGACAAAGACTTGAGGGCGATAAGAGAGAAGAGTAAGGGAAGGATACGATTGGTAAAGCGTAAGGAATACAGCAGTACCTACAGGGTTTATATACGTAGAGACAACTACCCAAGGTAACTAAGTATAGAACAGGACTGAGTCATAATACTCGGGGTAGTGGAGTAAGTGGAGCAAGAACGTATGGACGTGGAGTAAAGCATATGGGAGTGGAGTAACAGTGAGACAAAAGATACTAGAAAGGAAAGTGAAAGAAAAGTATAATGGGCAGGCATGAGAACGCAGAAAACCAAAAGAGCCGGAGCAGGTGACCATAACCGGTGAAACCATAACACTAATTCTTCTTTTCAGCATGATGATGTCACCAGAGCTTCGAGCCTAGTGCACTGCTGCAGTTCAAGAGGAGGACTGACACATCATGGGTCCAGATGACTTCTACATCGGGTCCAGATCCAAGGTGTTCTAAATAGTCTTAGTCCCTCATGTACCAGTCTGGATGTAATATATGCAATGGAATTGAGTGTCAGGAATGCTCTTCTCGATAACATCACGCCTGAATATAAGTCATTCATCATGAGCATAAGATCAAACTCTGACTCTTATCTGATTAAGTAGATGCTAGATAGTGGCACTTCAGCCCACTTTACTGGCAGTCTCTCAGACTTTTCTACAGTCAATTGAGGCTTCTTTGGAATGGTACAAACTGCCTCTGGCCACTTAAAAATTCAAGGTTGAGGAACAGTAATCATCCAACACTTAGTCATAGATACAAATGCAGGAACCGAAGAAGTCCGACAGACTAAACTTTGGCCTGTATTTTACATGGACAGTATGAACATGCAGCTCATCTCTGTCAGACAACTTTTACGGTCCGGACTAAGATTAGAAGCCAATGTGAAGCTTCACCTTTTGAGATGAAATAATCATGCTGTGCTTTCGGGTATCTCAGGAATTTTCCTAGCATTTCTGCTGTCCTTCTAGGATAATCAAGGAAATCCCGAAGCCGGTGCTTATGCAACTGTGAATGCTGATTATACAACCTGGCATCATCGATTAGGACATTTGTCTGATCTCGTGTTGAATAAATTCTCAAAAGATCTTTAGGCATTCCACCTATTAGTATTCACGAGATAAACCAGTTTGTAAAGGATGCGCTGAAGGTAAACTTGTGCAAAAATCCTTCCCACTTCAGAAAGCTGTGGAACACAAGTACTTGAGTTAATCCATTCGGATCTATTCGAACTTCCAGTAATCTCTTATCATCACCATAAATGGGTATTAACCATATTGGATGATTATTCCAGTACGGCATTCACCGTAATAATTACCTACAAAAGTGATGCACCTTGAAAAATAATCAAAATCATGATGTTGCTCGCTAACTCCACTGATCAAAAGATCAAGAGACTGCACACTGATCGAGGAGGAGAATACACCAATAGTACTCTACAAGAGTACTTGTCTACCAACAGCATTAAACATGAGCTTTCTGCCTCTAATGTTCACCAACAAAATGGGTGCACTGAAAGACTCAATAGAACGTTGCATGAGAAATCACAAGCCATGCGCAAACACACGTGTCTTCCCAACTCATGGTGGGGATTCTCTATGATATATGCAGTCTATATTTACAACTGCACACCTTTGCAATGACTGAAGTGGAAGACTCCATATGAATTATTCTATGGAACCAAACTGGACCTGACAAAGATCCGAGTGTTTGGCTGTGGTGCCTACATTTATCTCCCAAAAGAGATATGTACAAACAAGCTCTCCTCGTGATCTGAGCTTATGATATTTTTGGGATACCAAGGCCCAAATTATCAATTTATAAGACACCAAAATGGAAATGTAGTATTAATTTCTCCCACAGCCATTTTCGATGAAGCTTTCTTCCCGAAATGTGATAAATCGAAACCAGGTAACCTCGAAAGAAGATTGAGTAATACTCCAAGTCAAAGTAATTCCTTGGAATCAGAGAACTCCAGAAATGGAGGAGAAGTCAATTTTAATCTCGACTCCAATTCTCTTAATGGTCCCTCTACAGATCAACCACCTATTAATAAAGCTCCACCAGCAGTACCGCCATGTCTACCAATGCCGCCACAGCAAATGCTGCCATCATGGCAACAAAGAGCTCCATCACCACCTCCTTGTAATGCAACTCATGGCCCATCCAACCAGCCTCCATGGCAGGAACAGCCAACATGGAGAAAACAGCGTGATATAACTCTGCCTGATGGATCAGAACATAATGTTAGAAGATCTAAATGGGAAACTAAAGTACCAAACTGACCAGATAACATCTACAGGGATAAACACCCATCAAAAGTTCTGAAAGATTATGAGAGACAACCTTTCTTGCCGGACTTCGAAGAAGGAATCCAGCGAAGAGTACCTCCGTGATCTGATAGACAGAATGCTCGTATACCTACCAATGAACAAGCTGATAAAGCATGTCGCGAAGAAATTCACAGACACTATGAAGAAGCTAGTCGACAAGCTGAGAAATACAAACAAGAACATGGCTCTCGACTTCCATCCCAATTTGGTGATGCTCCAGTCCCTGGAGAAGCTACTATGGATGAAGTTCAAGTTCTAATCAGAGAAGGAGGAGTAAGGCTAAATAACTTTCTTTTCGAACTTGCAAACCAGATCCAAATGCCGGTCCAATTTAAGAACTTAACACAACTACCTGCAGCAATGCGGAAGAAATAGATCGATGCTTGTTTGGAGGAATCAGAAGCTTTACAGAAACGTGGTGTCTATGAATTAGTAGATCTCCTGAAAGGTCAAAGAACTATTAAAAATAGATGGGTCTTTAATGAGAAAAGTGATGGCTGCCTTCACGCTTGACTAGTCGCAAAAGGATTCTCTCTGTTATGAACCGTGACATTTACGGTTATATTTCTCATAATAGTTACTACATTTGTAACTACAATTATGTTTACCTTTTATTGTACTTATATTTTGCGTCTCTGATTGTGATTGTTTTATATCTCTTATTGATCCGCTTTAATGATCCGGATTACTTTACTTATTTAGCCTTCTATAATTAATGATCATTTGTTCCGAAGAAGTTCTTCCTTTCTATTTTAGTATTACGAAAACTTCTTTATAGTTCCCGAGTCGTTCCCGAGTCAAGTCTCGGTACCTTAAGAAGTTTGATCGTAGTTATATATAGAGTACTTGTAAAACATATATAAGTCGCTCAACTTTACCATGTAGAAACAACGTTTCTACTTGGTTAGGTGGAGACTTGAATACAAAGTCTTACTCTACTATAACGCTTGAACCGTTAGACTTAATTGCTAAGCTCTATAAACCGCTCTCAAGCTCTTAGTACTATAAACGGCGCATTTGAGTTACTCTTCTCGATTCATCGAGGAGGTCTCCTTTGTTACGCTTTAGAACTCTGAGTATTTCTATCGACGTAACGCCCCAGCTTAGGACCGGGCCGGGGTCACTGTAACATTAAGTAGAAACGTTCCTCTTCCGTGATCAGGACAGAGTAATTCGCTCGCCGAGATACCCATCGAGTGCACATAATAAAGTTGAACTTGGGTTACCGCGGATAAACACTAGACTGTCTTAAAACTACTAGTTGTTTGTCAACGGAAAAGGATCAACCGACACTGGTAACTGGTGGACTAGTTACACGATTGCCTATAACAATCGAAGTCAGTGAAGACTTTAAACACTCGACCAATAGAGGGTCTGTACTCGAAGTCAGTGAAGACTTTAAACACTCGACCAATAGAGGGTCTGTACTCGAAGTCAGTAAAGACTTTAAAACTTGACCACCAAGGGTCTGTACTTGAAGAGTCTTGAAAGACTAGGTAAAGTGAGTCCAATTGAAGGAACACTAACCACGGATTTACAGAATTGTACTTGTGTTTTGTACACAACAAAATTTACCATTCAAAGCAATACCAGAAATTTGGTCTGGTATTGAACGAACACTGCCAAAACGGAGACATTCTTTAGCAACCTATTCAAGCGAACCGCTACCAAGGAAGACAAGACCAAGAAGTGGTACTATACCGATACCAAAGCAGGAAGAAGCTACTACTTCGAAGATAACGAGCAACAACGAGTTGCAGCTGAATATCTTGAACACCAAACACAGAAATTTATCGCAGAAAGATCTAGAGCAAATCTCCCACCAATCAGAACAAGCAGTCAAGACGAAAGTGATAGAACAAACAGACTCACAGCAGAAGCAATCAGAAACCTCCGATCTGCTACACAATCTGCAAAATCAGATCATCAAGAAAAAGGAAAAGATCAAGAACCTTCGCAACCAGTTTTTGACTGGCCAGAAACAACAGTTGGAAAAGGAAATCCAGATTCTGGAAACGGAAATCCAGGACCTAGTAAACAAGACACAAAAAGTCCAAAGGAGGAAACGAAAAGTGACAGAAGTCCGACAGGAAATTCACACTCAAGCCTTCCACAAAGCCCTCAACCGACGCCTCCAAGAACGCCTACCCACCACAATCCCCACCAGGAAGTCCAGGAGAAGTCAAGCAGGAGCTATGGCACAACCACCACAAATTCCCAACATCAAATACCCGAAACCAAACAGGTATTATGAGATCCTAGACAATATAGACCAGGATGGTATCCTCGAACTCTATTTCAAACAGTTATGGAATTAACAACCGAAAATTCCAAAATCAACTATACCCTTGGATTACTTGAAGGAGCCGCATCCAATTGGAATCAGATTTCCTCGCCACGCACCCAATTTATCCAAGCTGGGCAGACTTCAAGAATTCTCTTGAACAGGCGTTTGCACCAGCCCAACAAGGATATGAAGCAGAACAACAACTACGACGCTATAGACAAAATAACGAATACATTGAACACTATATCAGTGGATTCTCAGTCTTATCCTCACAAGCAGGATTACCAGATAGCACTGCACTCAGAGCATACTTCGCAGAAGGACTCGACAAAGACATCCGAATTGAAGCAATTAGATTCACTCCAAAAACACTACAAGAGTGGAAAGACGCCGCCAGAAATGCCTACAGAATCGTTCTGGAACAACGAAAGCAGCAGGTAATTTGGCCAATCCTTCAGATCACCAAACAACACAAGAAAAATAAACACCGATCTCAAAGGAATAACCAAAGAGTATCCCAAGATATACTAACATCTACAGTGAACCAGTCCAACATAAACCGCAAGAAGCGAGTGGGACATGGATGTTGACCGATCTACTACCACTCAATCAACTCGGACAAGATGATGAATTCCGAAGAATCAGAATCAGAATCAGACGAATCTGATTCCGAAGACGAAGATGAAGAAGAAGTTAACTTCATCAGACAACGAAAAACACCCAAACAGGCAGTCCAGGAATTTATTAACAATATCCTCACAGATGACCAACGAGCAGCTCTTAAAAGAGGAGAATGCTTCTTTTGTCACAAGAAAGGACACTGGTTTAGAGACTGTCGAGCAAGGAAGCTATACATTAAACAAGGAGGAAAAACAAGCCTGGACCGAAATACAGGAACAGATCGAAAGAAGAAACAAGGAAACGGAAAACCTAAGAAGCAAAAGACTTGGAAAAAGAAGGAACCCATAGATCCAAATGCTATGGTCTACAACATTGAAGAAGAAGAAGATGACTTCGACGAATTCTCAAAAGACGGAAATTTTTGAGTACTTCTGAAGATCCAGTCCAAATGATAGATCTTCAGTCACCTAAAGGAACAACTATGATAGCACCAATTAAAATTCACATCGAAGACGATAACCCTATTAAACTAACCGCACTAATAGATTCAGGAGCAGCAGGTGAATTTATTGACCACAAGCTAGTGGAAAAGTATTACCTTCCAAAATTTCCGCTAAAACGAATCAAACACACTTTAAATGCTGATGGATCAAGAAACGCATCAGGAATATGCACACATTATGTTCTACTCAACATCGAAATCAACAACAAGAAGATGATGATTCAAGCAAACATAGTTTCGCTTGGAAGCCACCAATTATTCTTAGGTATATCATGGCTAAGAAAATTCAATCCAGCAATAGATTGGACAGCACAAACTCTAAAGTGGAGAGATGAAATGACGACTCAACTCTAAAGCTTTCTAGAGGACCATCAGTCAACTATATCAACAACATCTTTATAGAAATCAATTCCAAAAGCAATACTTCGCAACAACTATTCAACAAAGCTGAAAAGAAGAAAATGGAATCTGATCCTGTTAAAGCAGTTCCGAAAAGATTTCACAAGTTTCTTAAAGTATTCAACAAAGTAGAATCAGAGAAACTACCACCAAGACGCCCTTGGGATCACAAAATTGAAGTTCAAACTGACTTCAAACCCAAGAGAATGCCAGTTTACAATCTGACGCCTATAGAACGAAAAGAACTAGACAAGTTCATAGCTGAAAACCTACGAAAGGGATACATACGACAATCTAAATCACCCATGGCATCATCTTTCTTCTTTGTAGGAAAGAAAGGAGGAGATCTACGCCCTTGTCAAGATTATCGCTATCTTAATCAAAACACGATTAAGAATGCTCACCCTATTCCCAACATTGCTCGAATCATGGATAAACTAAAGGATTCGAAATGGTTTACAAAGCTAGATGTCAGACTAGGCTATAACAACGTCAGAATTCATGAAGGAGATGAATGGAAAGCTGCATTCAGAACACCTAATGGATTATATGAGCCTACAGTCATGTTCTTTGGAATGACAAACTCGCCAGCCACATTTCAATCAATGATGGACCACATTTTCAAAGAATTAATTGATAATGGAGGAGTCATTATCTATATGGACGATATCTTAATCCATACAAAAACACAAAAACAACTTGATGAACTTACCAAGCAAGTTCTACAAATACTAGAGAAGAATCATCTCTACCTCAAGACAGAGAAATGCGAATTTGAAACGCAACGACTAGAATACCTTGGAGTTATTATCACTCCAGATTCTATCGAAATGGATCCAATTAAACTAAAAGGAATCGAAGACTGGCCTGTACTACAAACGGTCAAGAATGTTCGACAATTCATTGGATTCTGCAACTTCTATAGAAAGTTCATTCACAACTATGCAACAATCGCCCAACCGTTAAACTCTCTTATGAGGAAAACGAAGAAATTCGAATGGAATCCAAATGCACAGAAAGCATTTGAAACCCTAAAACAACAATTCCTAAAACGACCAGTACTACAAATGGTAGATCAAACCAAACCATTTGAAATAGAATGTGATGCCTCCGCATTTGCCACTGGAGCAGTCTTACTACAAAGAGACTCGAATGGAGATAAGCATCCAGTTGCTTATTATTCAAAAGCTCTCAATCCAGCCGAAAGGAACTATCATGTTTCGGATCAGGAATTCTTATCAATCATCAGAGCATTGAAAGAATGGAGACATTATGTCGAAGGATCACCTGAGCCACTACTAATTTGGTCGGATCACGAGAACCTTACCCGATGGAAGGAACCCCAACAATTAAACCGAAGACAAGCGAGATGGATTTATATATGACCAGATTCAATTATGTCATCAAACATCTTCCTGGAAATAAGAATGTCCTAGCCGATGCCCTGAGTAGACGGCCAGATCTAACTCCAGAAGGAGTAGACAATGAGAACTTAATTGCTCTACCTTCTACAAAGTTTATCAATTTCTTAACCGAAGAAATAGAAGAGAAGATCAAAGAAAAGAAGGACACTATCACACCATCAGAGCAGTTTACTCGTGAAGAAGACATCTATACTTATCAAGGAAGACTTGTGATTCCGGATGACTCGGACATCAAGAAAGAACTCTTAACCCGAGTTCATGATCATGAATCAGCTGGACACCCTGGAATAGCCGAAACGCTTCGAAAATTAACGAAGGAAGTATACTGGCCAGGAATGAACACTTATGTCCAGAACTACGTCAAAGGATGCCCCATATGTCAACAGTATAAAATTAACAGACATCCACTCAAACCTCCGATGCAACCGATCAAAGGACCTCAAGTAACGAAGCCATTTACACAAATATCTATGGATCTTATCACAGATCTACCCCCTAGTGATGGCTATGATGCAATATTGTCCATAGTGGACCATGGACTTACGAAAGGGATAATTCTAACCCCTACAAAGAAGACAGCAACAGCTGATGATATAGCCGAAATGCTAATCGATAAGGTATTCTCTAAATATGGAACACCTCAAAAGATCATTTCAGATCGAGACCCTCGATTTGCAGCCAAATCTATGCAAAGACTTTATGAAAAGCTTAACATCAAGCCCGCATTTTCAACAGCTTATCATCCACAAACTGATGGAACTACAGAACGATACAATCAAGAAATAGAATTCTATCTTGCAGTCTACACTTCAAGAAATCCTAATACATGGAGAAGAGCACTTCCTATGATTGAATTCGTTCACAATACTAAACCACATGCAGGAAGACAACACTCACCTTCAGAACTCATATTAGGATACAATCCTAAAGCGTTCATTAACAAAGAAGAATCAAATGTACCTTCTATCGAAGAGAAGACATTATTCTTAGAACAAGCGAGAGAAGCAGCAATTGAAGCACATGAACAAGCACGCTTAAAGATGGCTAGCCGAAGTAACCGACCCTGGAATGCATTAAAGGTTGGAGATAGAGTTTGGCTAGATAACCGAAACTTGCCCGTGCCGTACGCATCAAAGAAGCTCAGTCAAAGAAGAGAAGGACCCTTCAAGATAATTAGAAGAACTTCTCCTACCACATATGAGTTAGAACTTCCGAAACGATGGAAGATACATAGTAAATTCCATGCATCTCTGCTCACACCCGTAGTAGAGAATGACGTCTATGGAAAGCATAATCCACAACCGCCTCCGACCTTAGTGTCAGGAGAAGAAGAGTATGAAGTCGAAGCGATCCTAAACCATAGAGCAAGGAAGAAACGCTTGGGAAATGGAAGACTCGCAACAAGATTGGAATATCTTGTCAGATGGCAAGGATATGGACCGTCAGAGGACTCATGGGAATCTGAAGAAGATCTTACAAATTCGAGCGAGATACTTGGAGAGTATAAAGCCTTGAAGAAACTCAGTTAACTCCCCAGCTTCATGAGCAACATACAAGCCATCCAACAAGTCCTCGCAACTACTCTCTCATCGTCCTCTCCTCTCAATGCCACTAATCAGAAGAACCAAACCAGTAATTCTGATTCGAAACCAACATCTCCATCCCCTTCTCCCCCACAACCGCCACGCAATTCTCCTTGTCAAGAAGAGACATCCATTGACAAGAATGCCACCGTTCGACATGCATTTCTACATGAACGAACAGCCTCAAACTTTCTGTCCGGTCACGGCCGCGTTCCTCGACTCTTTGAAATCGTGCACGACATCGGGGCTCACATTGATGAGCTTACTTCTGCAAGACGTTCATACCTTCAAGCAATGGAGGAAATGGACGCCCGCCTCACTCGTCTGGCACGCCATCTCCCGAGGTCTCCCCATGGTAATGAGATCTTCAGGAGAGTCAGAGACATCAATGCTACCCACTTCACAAAGATTCGGACATCGGTAAATCATCTACAGACGGACATGAATCGTCTTCTGGAAGCACCCCCCAATCTGACAGTATCACAACTCCCCCATCTTCTATACAACCACAGCAATTTCATGAATTGGTTATACCACACCCAGGAGTACCGCCTCCTCCAAATCCGTCGAACCATCATCCGGTTACTCGCACACCAGGAGTTGCTCCCTCGTATCGACGTGGACGTGCACCCTGCAAACTATGTAGCGGAATGGGTCATATCCAGACGGAATGCTCGCTATATTACTGCCATTACTGCGACACCAAGGCACCTGGACACTTTGCCAAATTTTGTTCCCGAAATCCTTATGCGGGAATTGCACGCAGGGAACTTTCCCCAAATGCCCTGGCATACGTTGACACCCTTATTAACCCAACCGCAGTCACAGCCTCAGAGTCCAGTCCATACTCCTATACTGCCAGAACGCCAACTTCCTACGCCACCATACACCCCCTCATACTACAGTCTAGCAAACTACAGTCCAAACAGTCCGGTGTACCAACCAGCACCCTCCATACCTCCGACACCACTTCAACTTCCCGTCCAATTACCACCACCAAACTTGGACCAACCTATCGACCACTCTATCGACCTAAACCCAAACCTAGGTCGAAATACAACAACAACAGCAAGTACGGAAACCTTGCGCTATCCATCCCTCCCTCCTATCGTCACTCTGGAAGAACAGCTTCCAGTAACCTTCCGTCTTTTAAACACCCTCAACACCAACGATCCCCGTCGCCAGAACCTTATGACGCAGGCGACGAATATACTTACGACGATGTTGCGGAATACAACATGAGCGGTGAAGGACATCCTGACATTTAGATAGTTCTGGTAAACTATCTTAGGAAAGGGATAGTGTTATGAACCGTGACATTTACGGTTATATTTCTCATAGTAATTACTACATTTGTAACTACAATTATGTTTACCTTTTATTGTACTTATATTTTGCGTCTCTGATTGTGATTGTTTTATATCTCTTATTGATCCGCTTTAATGATCCGGATTACTTTACTTATTTAGCCTTCTATAATTAATGATCATTTGTTCCGAAGAAGTTCTTCCTTTCTATTTTAGTATTACGAAAACTTCTTTATAGTTCCCGAGTCGTTCCCGAGTCAAGTCTCGGTACCTTAAGAAGTTTGATCGTAGTTATATATAGAGTACTTGTAAAACATATATAAGTCGCTCAACTTTACCATGTAGAAACAACGTTTCTACTTGGTTAGGTGGAGACTTGAATACAAAGTCTTACTCTACTATAACGCTTGAACCGTTAGACTTAATTGCTAAGCTCTATAAACCGCTCTCAAGCTCTTAGTACTATAAACGGCGCATTTGAGTTACTCTTCTCGATTCATCGAGGAGGTCTCCTTTGTTACGCTTTAGAACTCTGAGTATTTCTATCGACGTAACGCCCCAGCTTAGGACCGGGCCGGGGTCACTGTAACACTCTCAAATTGAAGGAATCAACTATAATGAGCTTTTCTCCCCAGTAGTCCGCTATGAAACTGCCCGTCTCCTTCTAGGCATTGCTGCCCTTGAAGACTGGGATATGTTTAGTGTTGACATAAAAACTGCCTATTTATACGGCAAACTGGATGAAGAAATCTATATGACACAACCCGAAGGATTCACAGCCACCGGCAAAGAAAATAAGGTCTGGAGATTATACTGAGCATTGTACGGCCTTAAGCAAGCTGGGTTAAGTTGGTAGAAACAATTAACTGCCAGCATGACTGAGATCAGTTTTGTCCGATGTAAATCCGATGCAGGTGTATATTATTACCGTCATCCGAAGACATGTGAACTTGTCATTGCACTTGTCTATGTTGATGATGTAGCTTTCATGGGAAAGCAAAACTCCCAGCTCCTCAAGAGTTGAAGCTAAAGTTCTCAACTAAATGGGAATGTCGTGATCAAGGTGTTATGACAGAATTTCTCGGTATGCAAATATCTCAAGATCATCAGAACAAGAAAATCTTCTTGCATCAGCAGAAGTACCTTCAAAAGGTCCTTGATCGATTCAGTATCAAATCTGGATCTGAAGAAACACCGTTACCAAAAGGATATGTGTTTAAAACTTCCAATAAAGTACCAAACAACGGATTCAGAACAAAGTACCAACAGTTGGTTGCATCATTGATGTACCTCATGATCGGATCATGACTAGATATTGCATTTGCCGTTGTAAAATTATCACAACACATGGTGACTCCAAACAAAGAGCACTATACTGCCGGCATGCATCTTCTTCGGTACCTTAATGGCACTAAAAAGATGGTTCTTGAGTTTAATGGTAACTTGAATCAAGGTGTCATAGCCTATTCCGATTCGGATTGGGCTTCTGATCCAGAAGACCGGAAATCTATTACTGGCAATTTTGTTACAATCGCTAACGGAACAATTTCCTGGCTGAGTCATAAACAAAAAACAGTTGCACTTTCATTGACAGAAGCCGAATATATGGCTATCTCTGATTGTTCATGACAACTAGTTTGGGTCTCCCAACTCTTAACCGAGGTTGGTTTTGAGATACAAACTCCAATGCTCTATGGAGACAATATGGGCAGTCTATTTTGGTCAACTTCTGAAGTCCAGGAGAAAAGATCGAAGCATATTGACATTCACTTCCATTATATCCGAGAGCTCTTAGAACAGAAGCAAATCAATCTTGATTGGATTGATGGATCAAAGAATCCTGCTGACGTTTTAACTAAAAACCTAGAAAAAGTGAAATTCTCCCTTTTCCGCTCTATGCTTAATCTAAAGCAACAGTGAGTCCACTCAAGGAGGAGTGTTGAAATGAATACCTCGAGTCTTACACTCGGTATGATGTATGAATGACTCCTGTTTCAAATACATGCATTATACACATTATGACTGTGCTTCCATGCATTATACACATGTAGACTACGCCCGCAGGGCACTATGATTTCATGAGTTGTTTTAGCTATACCCTAAACCCTATCCTGTAGCAGTATATAAGAACTCTGTAGTCTACCAATAATATTAAGTTTTCAATCGCTCTCACTCTCAAGCTTAACCAGCTAAACTCTTACTCTCTCAACCACTTCGCTCTACAACAAGACTATTTCCAATGTAAGTCTGTTAATGCCATTCGCTATACTCGCTACATTCGCAACACTCTGAGACAGAGAACAACTGGAGCGAGCTCGACAGTTGCTTGTATGCTTTATCCAAAAGCGGTTGGATCTGGAGACTCAAAGGTCGTCGACAGATGCACTAACCGGGGCCCATAACCTGTTGCGAACATAGCGAGTATAGCGAGTGGCATTAACAGACTTACATTGGAAATAGTCTTGTTGTAGAGCGAAGTGGTTGAGAGAGTAAGAGTTTAGCTGGTTAAGCTTGAGAGTGAGAGCGATTGGAAACTTAATATTAATGGTAGACTACAGAGTCCTTATATACTGCTACAGGATAGGGTTTAGGGTATAGCTAAAACAACTCATGAAATCATAGTGCCCTGCGGGCGTAGTCTACATGTGTAATGCATGGAAGCACAGTCATAATGTGTATAATGCATGTATTTGAAACAGGAGTCATTCATACATCATACCGAGTGTAAGACTCGAGGTATTCATTTCAACACTCCGTCTCTTTCAACATCCCGCATCATCCTCTGATTCGGTACTCCTTATCAACAGGCACTTGCCGTCGCAACTCCGAATTGCGACTCTTCTTCCCTTTGAACCCTCGTATTTGCGGCTCTACACAGTATGTGACCTGGATATGCTCGTCACGTCTACCATGAAATAAATGTATATAAGCCGTTTGGACAACCTACTCCTTTCACATTAATCAACGACGCGACACCCATTTCCGAGTCAGTACGCTGTTTCTCTTGATCTCCGCACACTGTCACTAATCGATCCAATTGATTCGGATGTCCTGTATGATGCACGACTCCGTGCAGGTTTGGTTTTCAGCAAACTGTTTTCTCATACTCCAACCCAAAACACCACCGTTTCCGACATATTGGTGCCCATCTTCTCTGTGTTTACCACAGATGTCAATATGCGCGAGACCATGATAACTGAATTCCTCTGGGGGTATGGGGTACCTGGCAAAACGCCGAGAATTTGTGGGAGTTTGTTAAGCAAAACCTAGTTATAAGCATACTTCTATGGCCCCCGAGGGTACTCTGGGTGTCTGATGTTTTCGAAGGCTGACCATCGTACCTGGAATCCGCTTCCCGGTTGAACGTCATGGCGTTTGCCACACTCACCAAGGGCTTCTGGTTGGCGAATAGGAGAGAAGAGTCCCTGGTATCGCTGTTTCACCTCCTGACTCAGCCTGGAATCAGCAATTGCTGATAATGCTGCGCAAACATAGTCCATGCCAGCGGCAATCATCAAGTAGTTGTCACACACCTAGTGGCATGATCTCAGCAAAGGCAATTCTTCGCAAAGGCAATTATATGACTGCACGGTAATGATAGGGAGTCCATTGATACAACAAATTGAAAATGTCAACGAGAGACGGATATCAAGAGCATAAATAAGCCACAAAAAGGAGGAAATTTAAATTTAAAAGTGGTAGCGGGGATAATTGGTGATCCGGGTATTTCCTAAGGAGACCAGCTGTAGGACAGCGGACGGTATCTCTGGATAGTCTGAGGGAACAAAATCATAATCCGTAGAGTGAGCCGCAAAGCCAAAAGTATTGTAAAGGAGACTAGCCTTACCGTCAACACTTGTGGCGACTGATCTTGAAAAACTTCTTCATTCGGCGGATGCGGGATACTGATTCCTGTTCGCTTTTCTCTTTGTCCAGTAGTCTCTTCAATCGTTGCGAACCCGCGACAACGTCCTCTCCCAGCACCTGATGAAGTCTGATCATTGAATCGTTGGAGGGGCCGAATTCAACATGAGCCCTCTTGACGCTATCCGAGTCATTTCGATCAATTGGCTCCATGATCTGCCCTGTGCCTGATGCGTGTGCCAGAGCGTGTATAATATTCACTGCCTTTTCCACTTTTTCCACAATCTTCCGAACATCACCGGGTTTCACCAAGGTTCTACGGGTCTTGTCATTCCTGGGCAGAGTGCTGAAAAATCTGTCCTCGGCCTTTCGGTTCTTTTCGGCTTTTTTGCTTTTGCGGCTGCTGGACTCAGAGTCGAGCATGGTGTATAGTGTACGGATTAGGTAATTAGTGTCGGAGAGAAAGTCGCGAGTTATCTCCAGGAGAAACTCTTTTTGTTTGGAAGGACTAATTTTCCTCTGATTAAAATGATCCTTCATCAACTCCAGGTACTTGAAGGTGAGGAGGCCAAGGTCGGATACCGTTTCTACAAACTTAGCTTTCTGACTACTTTCGATAATTTCCTTTGCTGCGAATATCCGCTCGATGTCTTTGATGATTTTTGGCGCGACATCGCAAAAAGAATCGACCTCCCGTATAACAGTTATCTGCATGGTGTGGTACGAAAAATTGTTATGATCTGCAGCTCGTGTGAAGTAAAATGCATTTCACTCACTCCATTCCCATAATATTCGTTGTTTTGGAGCAGATATTTTTTGATCTGTAAGCAATTGTATCATTGAGCATTTTAGCAATCCCTGCCATTTTGTTTAACTCACCGGGGAAATAAGTTCTGATATCTGTTCGTTCGCAAATTTTATGCGATAAAATGTGACTCCTTTCGCTTCGTAAATCTTTTGGCATGCATAATTCCAGCGTCCAGCTGCAAGATCGCTAACGCTTTGGTAGTCCTGTAACTTTGACTTTGTTTCGATAAGCACTTGCGCGTCCTTCCGCAACGCCATGTCCGATATTCCAAGATCTGCACTCGAAAGTTTTCATCAACAATGAAGTGATAAACTATCAGGTTCACAAACCTATCAATTTTTCGTCAAGCTGCCGGGTTACTTCGTAAGCCGTAAGGCCCACTAGCATTTTTGCGACACTTTCAGCTGGTGTCAGCAAGGGATTGATCGACGATATTTGGGGGACTACATCGTCTTTTACGGCGTTCAGTCGTCCTCGCCAACGCTGGATATTTTCTGATCGAGCAAACACATCACGCATTCCTAAAATCAATTCATCCCAGGATGCTTCCACAAATTCACCATGCTATATAATAGGTTTTCAGCAACGAGCGATTTGAATGAAAGAGACTTAATACCTGGAACATATCTCTATGAAGCCTTAGGATGATTGCACGTCCAGCCGCCTTCAAGGACTGCTCTTCATCAGTGAAAATGTCATCCTTTATAGGCTCGCCTTTCTCAGCTTGGGATTGAAGTTTCTCCAAATTTGATTGATGGGATTCAGCGATTCGCATAAGCTTAAATAGAGCCCGGAATGTATCATCAGGTATTCGTATTGTTTTTACCAGAATATTTTCCAGTTGCGGTGAGTGTGCGCTGCGAACCAATTATTTTTGGGAGAGGAACACTACTGTAGACACTTACGGGTCGATATCTATTTCTGTAACGGGGAGTTTCGACTGAATGATTGCAGACAAATATGTTACTAACTCATCCGCTTGTTTGGATACATTGACACTGTTCCAGACTGAGCGCCATAAGCCATCAGATTGGTGGGCGCACATACCCTTTATCTTTGATATCTAGCGCAACATGAGAAGAATGTGCCGCTGTGCTGATGGCGGATGTAAATTCTTCGGCGGATGAGCTGTCAAGATCTGGAGACATGAGTAATAAGAGGCGCGGGGAGAGTTGTTTGCTGAGTAGTTGCTCGTTTGGCAGATATTTAATATACTCCGCGATTGCGAGAACTCTGAATAAGCGTGTCAGAGAACAATGAACTTGTTTTAAGGATCCATCGGGCTTGAATCTTAGAAGGAAGTATGCCTGAGGCTCGGTTCGCATGCCATTACGTACTATCATCCTTACTTGACAGTGCATGATGGGCTAGTTCGTTTTGCAGCGGCTCGTTACCGCTTACCAGTCACATTACTCAGGGTCTGCTGCTTTGTCGTTCAAAACTCTGATTTCACCACCATGGCCGAATCACAGCCTCTGGTATGCGTTTTCTTCAAGGTATGGTTTTACGCGTCATTTACGTCCCCTATGTTGACCTGACTTCCAGCTCCCACCCAGTCGACAGTCGGTCCTGCGAATACACGAGATAGCATGGAATGTTTTTCTACCGCAGGTGAATCGACTAAGTCAGGCTTTGGACGCCGCTCAGGCCAAGCATCCTTCATCCGAAGTTCAGAAAATTTGGTCAGAGGTGCGACGAAGTGCAGCGGATAAGGTGGATAAGCTAGAGAGAGTTGCTATTATGAACTACAACACTGCGTTTGCTTTCCTCGCATTCCTGAATGCTGTACATGGCGGAAGAGACGGTTCTAGAGCGTACGACGAGTTCCGGCACAGCGCTAGTCAAGCTTTCGACGAGACGCGTAAGGTACAGGACGTAATGCTCAATTTTCGGGAAGAAGTAAGAATTGCTGTCGGCCGCATCACAACTATACTAAGTAGTGGTGAGTTCCTTGGCTTCGCCTCGCTCGGCATCTAACTTGCTGCGCATCAGATGACAAAGACATATCATCATTCGTCACAGAGAGCAGCCAAAGCTTGTTGGAATTTGCCACCGGGGTTGAAGAATGCAGCGCAATATTGGAAGAACATCGTGAAGAGATAAAGGAGGTACAACGACAGAGCTTCGATCAGAAAGACAACCGACCATCTGAAGAGGAATTCCGGATGGTGCGAGAAAAATGGAAGTTGTTTGAAGCAATTTCAGAACCTCCTGCATATAGATGGCAAGCTCTTTGGCGCGAGATGCGAGGACCCGAAGACAATGAGGGACCAACTATAACATCTCATAACCCCACGAATTCAACAGTGTCCCCCGATTCCTCGAAGAACCATAAAACGCCATTCTGGCGAAAGTTTTTCCGGCGTATCTTGTCCTGCCTTTCATTGAAAAAGTTTGTTAGATAGAACTTTTTTTGCATGACTTGAACTACGTTTTATAATTAAATTGATATGATTTTTTTTTACGTCAAAATTTAACGCTGGTCGGTGGAAAGCACGGGAAAAGTGGGATCGCAAGTCGTATCATTGGACTCTGCACCCTTTTTTCAGCCTCGAGATTTGAACTGATAATATCGTGATAGCTGGGTTTCTTGTTTTCTTGTCATTTTGCCTTCCATGGAGGGTCAAGTCCGATAGCCCACAACTCAGGTTCTCCTAGGATCTCCAGAAGGGGACGTGCTAACAGGAATTTAGTTGATGAGACATGGGGAAGTTCACGTGCGAGCATAGATCGATATTATAGATCCCTGTTCGGAACAAGCCTAACTCGAGCTCATAATTTCAAATAGTTTCAAGCGAGTAGGATACAGCATCAACGCAGACTGCCTATGGATATATGTCGCTACATCACTGTATTTATCATAAAGTTTTCAGCGGCTCTAAAAGTTCGAACCAGGTGTAGTTCCAAGTGCGTTTTGCTTAAGATCCGGATGGAGTCTTGTATCCCGGGCAAAGAAGCTCAAGGTAACATCTTAGTATGTCGGAAGGGTTGTCAAAGGCGGCGATGTTATTGTTCTTTGTTTAAATTGTACGTCAAGTAATTTAAAGAACAGCCTTCATTACCATTGTTTCCCGAACAGTACCTTGCTTCCGATTCAGGTGAGCATATCCTGTTGCCTAGTTTCTTGCTTTCATCTTCTTTTGTTTTCATTGTTTACCCCTGCTTCTGACTCCACAATGTGCCATCAGCTCTTAAACATGTTGTGATGCTCAGGCCGATCAGAATATACTAGGATGTTCCCGGACCCCATCCGATTTAGTCGAGGAAGCCCACAGACGCTTGATCGCAAACCGGTTGGCTCGGGTGACCCAAATGATGAGCTTGTTCTCATCGCTGAGGACATATGTATGGGAATGAAGATCAAATCTAGGTACCCCCGGTAAGAGATCGCCGCTTAGGCCTCCGCGAGACTGTTGTTGCACTCACACATCGCCTTAGGCTGGCCACACATCGCTGGTGTCATTTAATTTAATAAAGCACCTTCTTCCGTTTCAGGCACCTTGGGGAGACAGCTCAACTACGCTTCCGCCAAATGTTTTGTGTCATTCCCGCAGTTTTGGTCGATCTCGGGGCGCTCCCCATTCACAAATCAAACCAAACCCGTGCAGCGGTGAAGATCAAGTGAAGATGGTAAAGCGCTTGAACGGTTTGCGTAGCCATGACTCCTAGAATCTTTGTATTCAAGTGCAAAATAAGGCTTTGCCTCGACAAGCAGTCGGCTGGCATAATGCCCGTGTCCTTTATTATCACAAGGGAACCTCCGGGAGACCGAGGAAGCAACAATTCCATGTCCCTGTGTCTACATGGCTCATTGACGCTGGTCACATACAATAATGACCATCGTGGCGGATGAGACTACGTGTTGTACTTGTTTAGCATCAATTCAGTGCATATCACTTTTCACAATGTTGTTCAGATCGGGATCTATTTACTCATGATCGTAAGCGCATGCTTTGTGGACCCACAAACATACACTGACAGGTGGGATGGGTAACTTTGTAACAATGATGTTGCTGCCACACGGATTGCTCGGCATTACGCGTACCATGTGCTCGGATTGCTTCTCTTTTGGAACAAAAATGTTTCCAAGGGCATTCTGTACAAAGTAGCCCTGAATTGCAACTCAGCGGGCTTCCATCAAGTTTGGCCCTGAATTACATTGTGCTTCCCGCAATGTTAGTTGATTATTAGTTAAATAATAGCTGGAACGTCCATTAGGCTCCAGATCTCAGTTATGAACCATTGTTGGTAGTCTGAGTTGGTTTACTAGAGAGCCGAGTGCTGGACTGCAACTCAGAATGAACATTGTTGTGTAAGCCGTGAATGAACACATATGATTTAGCTACGCTTTCATACTATATAACTTGTCTCAGACCAAGAAAAAAACAATAGCCTCAAATATAAGGCATTACAAAATGAGGAATAGTCGCGAACTTAGCCTACCATTTTAAGACTTTGAAGTCCATTACAGCACAAACTGTTGAAATGAATACCTCGAGTCTTACACTCGGTGTTGCGAACGTAGCGAGTATAGCGAGTAGCATTAACAGACTTACATTGGAGATAGTCCTGTTGAATAGCGAAGCGGTTGAGAGAGTAAGAGTTTTTAGCTGGTTAGGCTTAGAGAGTGAGAGCGATTGGAAACTTAATATTATCGGTAGACTACAGTGTCTTTATATACTACAACAATATAGGGTTAAGGGTATAGCTAAAAGACCTCATGAAATCATAGTGCCCTGCAGGCATAGTCTACATGTGTATAATGCATGGAAGCACAGTCATAATGTGTATAATGCATGTATTTGAAACAGGAGTCATTCATACATCATACCGAGTGTAAGACTCGAGGTATTCATTTCAACACTCCTCCTTGAGTGGACTCACTGTTGCTTTAGATTAAGCATAGAGCGGAAAAGGGAGAATTTCACTTTTTCTAGGTTTTTAGTTAAAACGTCAGCAGGATTCTTTGATCCATCAATCCAATCAAGATTGATTTGCTTCTGTTCTAAGAGCTCTCGGATATAATGGAAGCGAATGTCAATATGCTTCGATCTTTTCTCCTGGACTTCAGAAGTTGACCAAAATAGACTGCCCATATTGTCTCCATAGAGCATTGGTGTTTGTATCTCGAAACCAATCTCGGTTAGGAGTTGGGAGACCCAAACTAATTGTCGCGAACAATCAGAGATAGCCATATATTTGGCTTCCGTCGATGAGAGTGCAACAGTCTTTTGTTTACGACTCAGCCAGGAAATTGTTCCGTTAGCGATTGTAACAAAGTTGCCGGTAATAGATTTCCGGTCTTCTGAATCAGAAGCCCAATCCGAATCGGAATAGGCTATGACACCTTGATTCGAGTTACCATCAAACTCAAGAACTTAGTGCCATTAAGGTACCGAAGAAGATGCATGCCGGCAGTATAGTGCTCTTTATTTGGAGTCACCATGTGTTGTGATAATTTTACAACGGCAAATGCAATATCCGGTCGTGATCCAATCATGAGATACATTAATGATCTGACCAACTGTTGGTACTTTGTTCTGAATTCATTGTTTGGTACTTTATCGGAAGTTTTGAACACGTATCCTTTTGGTAACGGTGTTTCTTCAGATCCGGATTTGATACCGAATCGATCAAGGACCTTTTGAAGGTACTTCTGCTGATGCAAGAAGATTTTCTTGTTCTGACGATCTCGAGATATTTGCATACCGAGAAATTCTGTCATAACACCTTGATCACGACATTCCCATTTGGTTGAAAACTTTAGTTCAACTCTTTGAGGAGCTGGGAGTTTTTCTTTCCCATAAAGCTACATCGTCAACATAGACAAGCGCGATGACAAGTTCATGCGTTTTGTGGTGACGGTAATAATACGCCTGCATCGGATTTACATCGGACAAAACCGATTTCGGTCATGCTGGCAGTCAACTGTTTCCACCAGCTTAACCCGGCTTGCTTAAGGCCGTACAATGCTCGGCGTAATCTCCAGACCTTATTTTCTTTACCGGTGGCTGTGAATCCTTCGGGTTGTGTCATATAGATTTCCTCATCCAGTTTGCCATATAAATAGGCAGTTTTTACGTCAACACTAAACATATCCCAGTCTTCAAGGGCGGCGATGCCTAGAAGGAGACGGGCAGTTTCATAGTGGACTACTGGGGAAAATAGCTCATTGTAGTCGATTCCTTCGATTTGAGAGAATCCTTTTGCGACTAGTCGAGCGCGAAGGTGGCTATCGCTTTTCTCATTAAATACCCATCTATTTTTAATAGTTCTTCGACCTTTCGGGAGATCTACTAATTCATAAACACCACGTTTCTGGAAGGCTTCTAATTCCTCCAAACAAGCATCAATGTTACGACCTTAATCTTATAAAGACTCAGGTTGCAGACAAGTGACAAAGACTTGAGGGCGATAAGAGAGAAGAGTAAGGGAAGGATACGATTGGTAAAGCGTAAGGAATACAGCAGTACCTACAGGGCTTATATACGTAGAGACAACTACCCAAGGTAACTAAGTATAGAACAGGACTGAGTCATAATACTCGGGGTAGTGGAGTAAGTGGAGCCAGAACGTATGGACGTGGAGCAAAGCATATGGGAGTGGAGTAACAGTGAGACAAACGATACTAGAAAGGAAAGGTGAAAGAAAAGCATAATGGGCAGGTATGAGAACGCGGAAAAACAAAAGAGCCGGGGCAGGTGACCATAACCGGTGAAATCATAACAATACCCTCCGTTTAGGTTTCATGACCACATGAACATTAGTGCTTGAGGGTGTGGAGAAGTGCGAGTATCGCTTTCTTCTTCGATCCTATGATATGATTATCGAAATCGACGCGGCTAATGAAGTGTGGAGCGTTGGGCATTCCGACTTGGGCTACAAAATAGCTATCTCCTGCGTAACTTTCTTCGACTGCGAGATTGTCAAAGAGCGTGTAAACAACTTCCTTCCAGAAGGCTTCATCGTTCTCTCCTCCTTCGATGAGTGTAGTGTATCCTCCAGGGGGAACAAATGGGATGGGTTCGACAGATGGTTCGTATTGCCTTAAGAAGGTTTTGAGTCGTAGAGCTTCGACATTAAAGTTGGCTTTCGATCGGAGGTCGTTTTCGACAAGGGGGGGAAATGGAGAAGGGCTTTTGATTCGAACGGGGAGGGATGTAGGCGAGTTGGAATGGGTAGGGACGCCGGCATTGTCGCCTAAGTAAGCCTTAAGAACTGTGCGGGCATAGTTGATCTTTTCCTCAGATCCGACCTCCGGCATGGCACGTAGTAGGTAGGCGAGTTTGATAGAAATGTCATGGGCTTTGAGTTCGATACGGGTGAGGGATAGTTCTCTGGCGTCATCAACCAACCTATCCAGTTGGCTTTGGATGTTCGTGTCTTTGACGATTTTGTTGAATAGTGGTTGGACAGATACTAAGACCGTTGACGTGTTGGTGGCAACGGTACTAAGAGTGCCTCCTAGGTTACGAATGTGAGCAAATTGGTCAAGATAATGAGGATGGTTTCTCTTTGTTGTTCAATGGAGCGTAGGTTGTTGTTGAATGTGGTGTGAATCTCGGTGTCATAGGCAAGGGTGTTGGTGAAAGGGGGAGTGTTAGACATGTTTGTTGGTAGGGATGCGAGGTGTTCTGAGAGAAAGAGACGAGGAAAAGTTTCGGTTTATCTAATATTCTCCATCTCCTCTTTTAGGCAGATGTTCCAAATCTGCTATCTACCATCCCGCGTTCCATCCGGTCCTATCTCCTTCTAATTGCTCCAACAGACCGGAGTTTGTTAACTCCGCCATTTCTACCACATCTTTCAACATCTTGATCATCCGCTTCTCCTTCTTTAACTTCAAAATTAGCTCCTTCTTTTCTTCATCTGTCATAGGCATGGCGTCTTTGGGTGGGTTCATGATGAGTGTTTGGACGTGTGATTGGAAAAGAAGATAGTCTGACGTATCCTGATGGGCGTGCACCAGGTGTTGGCCTCCAAAGAGGGCTTGGGCGTCGTAGATGTTGGTGTTACCACCGACAGCTGAAAGGGTTGGGGAATTGGCGAGGAAAGACATTGACGATTGTTGGATACCGATTGGAGTGCTTTCACTGGGTTTTATATCCTACGACTGTACTCGTCTAGGATGTCTTTCGCATTCTCCAAGGCTGATCTTGGTAACCATGTGTCTTCTTCGTTTCCGTAACCTTTCCAATGTACCAAATACTGGGTTCCTCTTCCTCGCTTCCTATGTCCTCGGATCTCTTCGATTTCGTACTCTTCTTCTTCGTTTATGATATCAGGTGGCGGTGGGATAGGATGGTGTTGGCTGTCAAACTCGGGTTCGTGACATCGTGTGAGCAATGAAACGTGGAATACGTTGTGGATTGCCCAGGACTCAGGTAAGTGAAGCTTGTATGACCGATCTCCGACAGCTTCGACGATCTCGAAAGGTCCATAGCGTTTGTTGTCAAGTTTCCGTGATGGTCGGTTGGAATGAATGTTAACTGCTTCTAGCCAGACCTTCTCTCCGGGTGAGAACACTTTAGAGGTATTTCCGTGGTTTCCTCGGTTTCGCATAAGATCATTGTTCTCTTCCATTGCCGCTTTAGCTTCTTCTCGGCTTTCTCTAACTCCGATGAGAAATCCGCTGCCGCTGGGTTGAACGTAGGTAGACTGTGATTCCCTTTCCATGGATGGAATCCGTGATTCAAAAAGAATGGTGTGTTCTTCGTGGCAGAGTGGACTTTATCGTTGTAATGAACTCCGCCGTAGGTAGCCATTTCGTCCAATCGTTCTGTCGATAGCTGATGAAATTCCAAATACATTTCGACTTCTTGATTGATGCGTTCCGTCTGTCCATCCGTCTGAGGATGATACGCCGTTGATAGGTTCCTTTCTATCCCCAATGATGTGCATAGCTCCTTCATGAATTTAGATGCGAACTGCGGTCCTCTGTCACTGATGATTCTTCGGGGAATTCCATGGAGCCTCCAACCTCCGATTTGTATAGATGCGCTAATTCGATTGACGTGAGAGTCGTAGTGGTGGGAACAAGGTGGATCATCTTTGAGAACCGGTCGACGATAACAACAATAGCATCTTTCTTCGGACTTAGGCAAAGGTCCGATCATGTCAATAGAGATTTCCTGCCAAGGGCCTTCTGGGATTGGTAACGGGTTCAGCGTGATTGGTTCGGGTCTGCGAATGATCTTGTTCTTTTGACACATGTCACATCCTCTGACATATCTCCTGACGTCCGTCTTGATCGTGGGCCACCAGAACGTCCGCTTCAACAGTTCTAGCATCCGATGTTGTCCAGGGTGTCCGACGTCGGGGGAATAGTGGTGATCGTGTAGGATTTGATCTCGCAAGTTCCTTTCATCCGGCACATAGATCCGTCCTTGTCGGTAAATTATCCCTTCTTTCTCCCACACTTTTCCGGTTGTTTCGCCAATTCCTGCAGTACCATGGTTTCCCTCCTCTTCGACTTTCTGATAACTTCCAGTATCTGTTGGTCGGGTGATATTTCGAATCGTAGAACGGTGGCTTCATATACTGGCGTTTCTTCAACTATTCTCCGTACAAACTCCTTTCCTTTGAACATTTCCATGTTCCTGTTGTCTCGGCTTGTATCTGGTTTGACTATGCGGGAGAGGATGTCGGCTTTGGTGTTGGATTTTCCAGGTATGTGTCGTAGTGCGAAATCGTATTCCTGCAGCATAAGGTACCATCTTGCTTGTCGAGTTCAGTTTCTGTGGGTCTCTGAAGTACTTCAGGTTTTCGTGGTCTGTCCAGATTTCGAACTGTTCCTTCGCATCCAACAGGTACTGTCTCCATAACTTCAGTGCCTTGACTATAGCCAGTAACTCCTTGTCGTAGATCTCGTAGTTTCGTTCTGCTTCAGTCAACGTTTTGGACATGAATGCAACCGGATGCCATTTTCCTTCCTGTTCCTGTGATAGGACTGCTCCCGTTCCATAGTTTGATGCATCCACCTCCAATCTAAACTTTCCATAGTCATTTGGCAACGCCAATACTGGTTCGCTGGTGATGGAATCTTTGACGCTGTCGAATGCCTGTTGTTGTGCTTCTTCCCATTTCCACTCTTTTCCTCCTCCCTTCAACTGATTGAGCGGAGCTGCGATGATGCTGAAGTTTTGTATGAAGCGTCTGTAAAAGTTCGCGAATCCCAAGAAACTCTCCACCTCCTTAATTGTTCGTGGCGTTTTCCATTCCTTTATGGCCCTGACCTTCTCCTTTTCCATAGTAGCTTTTCCATTTCCTACAACCGTGCCTAACAAGGCGATTTCCGTGGCGTCGAATTCGCATTTCGATCGTTTGAAGAATAGACTATGTTTGTCGGCGATTTTCAGGAAACGTATAGTCCGTTCACGTAGTTCCTCTTTGGTACGTCCTGGAATCGCGAAGTCGTCCATATAGTTGACCAGTGCACCTTCTTGGATCATTTCTCGGAATATGGTTGCCATCATACGAGAAAAGGTCGCCGGGGAGTTACTCATTCCAAAAAACATGACGGTAGGTTCGAATAATCCACGATTGGTGATAAACGCTGCTTTCCATTCATCTCCTTCTCTGATCCTGACATTGTTGTAACCCCAGATAATGTCCAGTTTATTGAAGTATTTCGCATCTCGCAGTTGGTCGAGTACTTCGCTTATGAGCGGTAATGGCGTTTTGTCCTTGATCGAATGTTCGTTGAGTTTCCTGTAGTCCTGGCATAGTCGGAGCGATCCGTCTTTCTTTGGTACGAAGAAACAAGGGGCAGCGTATGGTGATTTGGATGGTCGAATTCGTTTCGATGCTAGGTTCTCGTCTAAGAACTTATCCAGTTCCTCCCTTTCCTTTGGCGTCATGTTATAAACCTTCGATGATATCTCCTTTGGTGCGTCCTCCGTTAGATTGATCTCATGATCCCATTCCGTTCGAGCTGGTAATTGCTCAAAATTCCGTTTGTTAAACAAGTGCGTAAATGGTCGAATGTAATCGGGTAGATCTTCGGGGTTGGTGGGATCTGATTCTTTTTCCTCCGTAGCGCTGTCCACATCAGTGGTTAGCCGTCGAGAAAAAGGAATCGTTTGGTGTGGTGTAGTGCATGTACTGGGGCATCGTGTAAATCTGACTTCTTGGTTTATCCAGTCGATCTCCGGGTTGTGTTGAATTAACCAGTCGTATCCAAGAAAAATATCCGCGCTCGAAATGTCCGATACCAGTGCCTTGATTTCCTCCTTATGTCCTCCTAGATCCATCTGGATTTTGGCGTCCTCCGTTAATATCCCTGTCCGATTTGGTGTTCCGTCTGCATTTCTCATGCGAATGGGTTGTTGTCGTTTGACCTTCTTCAATTTCTCTCTCTCTGCCAACTCCGTTGCTATCATCGTCATATGTGCTCCCGAGTCGATAAGGGCCTTGACCGTTTTGTTTCCGTTCTTGGTTTTGATGGTTGCATCCAGCAGAATTTCGCGCGTTGAGTCTCTCTTGAAAGGAATAACATACTTGGATTTCGAATTTGTTGTTACATGGGGAGAGACTCTACGATTTATGGGTCGAGATTTCGCGCTCAATCGGACCCTTCGGCAAAATCCTGCTTCTCGGTGGCATCTTCTTCATCCTGTGGACTGTCCTCGGTCGTTTCCCTAGTCCTAGCTCTCTTCGGGCCCTACAATTCCTGGCGATGTGTCCTGGTTTGTTACAATTGTAACACGTTACGGTCTTCTTCGGCTGCCTGCATTCTCTAGCAAAATGTCCGAACTTTCCACAGTTGAAACACTTCCTCTGATTATTCGGGGTTTGGACTCTAGCGGTTTCGAACCTTCCTACTTCCATGGGTTGACCACTTCCTCCATACGTGACTCCTGTCGCGGTGTGTTTGTCGAACAAACTCATCGTCTCTGTTCCCATTCCTACTGCTTTTATGACTTCGAGCCATCCGTTGAATGTGGTGGGGACTTTGTCGGGTGGGAATGATAGAATGGTGCGAATGGTTTCCTTTTTGACGTTCTTCTTCAGCAAGAAGATGGCGTGTTGATCGTCCGTTCCCGCTTTGTTCATCATCAAGGTAAATTCGACTAAGAATCCACGATGGGTTTCCTTCCTTGGTCATAGTCTCGATAGCTATCTCGCTCTTCTCCTTGTCCATTCCATCGATAAACAACTCCTTCTTGCTTCTCGAATTGCTTCCACGTGAATGTTACGTCTGGGTTGGTGACTTTGTCCGCTACGAGTGCTGAAAAACTTCCGGCTACTCCTCCTCTCATCCTGGATATGGCCGCTATGATCATCCTATCATTGTCGGTGATCCCGTTAAACTTTATGAACAGCTGAATGCTCCTCCACCAAGTCCTCAAATCTCTCTCTGCTTCCCTCGAACCAACCGGGATCGGGGATAATTGACTTGGTACTTCTCTGTGGTCGACATGTCTGATGGTTCCTTCGTCTCTGATTGGTCTTCGTTGTCGATGTGAATATCCGCAAAACTGTCCGCTATTTGATCTACTTCCTCGTCGATGTCTGATTGTGGTGCTGATTCCGGTCTCGATGTCGGGCTACTCGGTAACTCGATCTCTCGCAACAATCCGTCGTGATATGCGGCTAATTCTTCTTCGACAAGTCGTTTCTTTCCTTGTCGGCTGCTACTTGGCATAAACTCGTGCCCTGATGACTACGCTTGTAAAAAGCCTCGACGCGAAAAAATTACGTCCGTTCGGTTGGTAGATCTGCCGTATGCACTACCACTACAGCAAGCTCGCTAGGCTGCTGTCTGCAAGGTGAGGTGTAGACGCTTTACCAAATGTTACGACCTTAATCTTATAAAGACTCAGGTTGCAGACAAGTGACAAAGACTTGAGGGCGATAAGAGAGAAGAGTAAGGGAAGGATACGATTGGTAAAGCGTAAGGAATACAGCAGTACCTACAGGGTTTATATACGTAGAGACAACTACCCAAGGTAACTAAGTATAGAACAGGACTGAGTCATAATACTCGGGGTAGTGGAGTAAGTGGAGCCAGAACGTATGGACGTGGAGTAAAGCATATGGGAGTGGAGTAACAGTGAGACAAACGATACTAGAAAGGAAAGGTGAAAGAAAAGCATAATGGGCAGGTGTGAGAACGCGGAAAAACAAAAGAGCCGGGGCAGGTGACCATAACCGGTGAAATCATAACAATCAATCCATTTCTTCCGCATTGCTGCAGGTAGTTGCATTAAGTCCTTGAATTGGACCGGTGTTTGGATCTGATTTGCAAGTTCAAAGAGAAAGTTATTTAACCTTACTCCTCATTCTCTGATTAGAACTTGAACTTCGTCCATAGTGGCTTCTCCAGGGATTGGAGCATCGCCGAATTGGTAAGGAAGTTGAGAGCCATGCTCTCGTTCGTATTCTTCAGCCTGTCGAGTAGCTTCTTCGAAGTGTCTGCGAATTTCTTCGCGATGTCCTTCGTTAGCTTGTTCATCGGTTGGTATACGAGCGTTCTGTCTATCAGATCTTGGAGGTACCCTTCGCTGGATTCCTTCTTCGAAGTCCGGCAAGAAAGGTTGTTTCTCGTAATCTCTTAGAACTTTTGACGGATGTTTATCTCTGTAAATATTGTCTGGTCGGTTTGGTACTTTAGTTTCCCATTTAGACCTTCTAATATTATGTTCTGATTCATCAGGCGGAGTTACGTCACGCCGTTTTCTCCATGTTGGCCGTTCCTGCCGTGGAGGCTGGTTGGACGGACCGGGAGTTGCATTACGAGGAGTTGGTGATGGAGCTCTTTGCCGTGATGGCAGCATCGGCTGTGGCGCATTGGTGACGTGGCGTTCTGCCGGTGGAGCTCTATTAATAGGTGGTTGATCTGTGGAGGACCATTAAGAGAATTGGGTCGAGATTAAAATCGACTTCTCCTCCATTTTTGGAGTTCTCTGATTCGAGGAATTACTTCGACTCGGAGTATTACTCAATCTCTTTTCGAGGTTACCTGGTTTCGATTTATCGCATTTCGGAAAGAAAGCTTCATCGAAAATGGCTGTGGGAGAAACGAAAATTACATTTCCGTTTTGGTGCCTCATAAATTGATAATTTGGACCTTGGTATCCCAAAAATATCATAAGCTCGGATCGTGAAGAGAGCTTGTTTTTACGTATCTCTTTTGGGAGGTAGACGTAAGCACCACAGCCAAACACTCGGATTTTAGTTAAGTCCGGTTTGGTTCCGTAGAATAGTTCGTACGGAGTTTTCCACTTCAATCATTGTATAGGTGTGCGGTTATAAATATAGACCGCATACGTCATTGAGAATCCCCACCATGAGTCGGGAAGGCATGCATGTTTACGCATGGCTTGTGATTTCTCATGCAACGTTCTATTGAGTCTTTCAGCACGCCCATTTTGTTGATGAATATTAGGGGCAGAAAGCTCATGTTTAATGCCGCTGGTGGACAAATACTCTTGTAGAGTACCATTAGTATATTCTCCTCCTCGATCAGTGCGCAGTCTCTTGATCTTTCGATCAGTGGAGTTAGCAAGCAACGTCATGATTTTTATCATTTCTCGAGGTGCATCACTTTTGTAGGTAATTATTACGGTGAATGCCGTACTGGAATAATCATCCAATATGGTTAATACCCATTTATGGTGATGATAAGA
Source organism: Agaricus sinodeliciosus (assembly GCA_022315185.1). Lineage (NCBI taxonomy): Eukaryota > Fungi > Basidiomycota > Agaricomycetes > Agaricales > Agaricaceae > Agaricus > Agaricus sinodeliciosus. The sequence continues at coordinate 513,282 of JAHTMV010000058.1, read as the reverse complement.
GATTACTGGAAGTTCGAATAGATCCGAATGGATTAACTCAAGAACTTGTTTTCTACGGCTTTCTGAAGTGGGAAAGGATTTTTGTGTGAGTTTACCTTCAACACATCCTTTGCAAACTGGCTTATCTCGTGGATACTAATAGGCGGAACGCCTAAAGATTCTTTTGAGAATTTACTCAACATGAGATCGGACAGATGTCCTAATCGATGATGCCAGGTAGAATAATCAGTGTTTGTGGTTGCATAAGCACCAGCTTCGGGGATTTCTCAAATTATCCTCATAAGGACAGCGGAAATACTGGGGAAATATCCCGAGATACCCGAAAGCACAGCATGATTATGTTCATCTCGAAACGTGAGATGCTTCGCATTGGCTTCTAATCTTAGTCCGGACCGTAAAAGTTGTCTGACAGAGATGAGCTGCATGTTCATACCATTTATGTAAAATACAGGCCAAAGTTTAGTCTTTCGAACTTCTTTGGTCCCTGTGTTTGTATCAACGACTAAGTGTTGAATGTGTACTGTTCCTCGGCCTTGGATTTTTAATTGGCCAGAGGCAGTTTGTACCATTCCAAAAAAGCCTCGATCGACTGTTGAAAAGTCTGAGGACTGCCAGTAAAGTGTGCCGAAGCGCCACTATCTAGCATCCACTTAATCGGATAAGAATCAGAGTTTGATCTTATGCTCATAATGAGTGACTTAAATTCAGGCGTGATGTTATCGAGAAGAGCGTTCCTGACGCTCAATTCCATCGCATATATTACATCCGGATCAGTACATGAGGGACTATTTATAATCGGTCCTCTTCTTGAACTGGAGCGGAGCACCAGGCTCGAAGCTCTGGTGACATCACAGCACTGTAAGAAAGAATTAGTAATTGATTGCGAGTTGGGGGGTAATACTTGCGAGTATGAATCCCCTTCGTTCTCAGCATCATAATCGAATTCTTCTTCGTCATCATTTGATTTTGCCCAGAATGGATCGAGATCTCATCGTCCTTCTTCTCTTCTATCACTGATTTCCCAAATTCCTCGATCGCATAATCAATAGGCGATCTGGACTGTCTCTCCGGTTCCTCAGGTGTTGTGTGGTACTCAGATTGAGTCACACTTGGCTCTTTACATTTCGACATTGGTCGCGACAGTGACACCATCGATTTGGTGAGCTCTGAGACGTTTGTCCCAGGTGAGGAGGGCCTTGAGTTTGGCCTGTTGGTAAGGGGTTACCCTACCAGTCCGAGAGACGTCAAGACGAGGGTCTCGTGTCCTTTGTACACCGGTTTGGGCAATGCGTTCTAGATCCCAATAAGTGATATCGGTATAGAAGCCGTTGACCCAAAGATATGTTCGTCCATATGGAAGTTCATATTCCATAGTTACGTCATCCTCGTCAAATGGGTAGTCATACCGGTAAGAGGTTGCGTGACCATGTGTCCGTGTAGGTGAGGAAGGGGAATGTGAAGGATTAGCATCCGAATAGAAGTCACACCATATGTCATCGTCATCCAGCCAATGATTGATGGCGGATCCGAGTTTGACAGAGGCATCGGATGAGAATTCAAACGATTGGTCCCATACAGGGTATGGTATGACATCAGGATTGTCAATAGAGTAACCCCGTTCGATTATTTCGTCCCAAGTGAGATTGGGGGGGATTTCACATGACATATCATCAATGGGAAAGCGTTAGCATTGTCCCATGCATCACGGAAGGAGGAAGTTTCAGAACCGATTGGTTCGACGTTCCAATCCGTTGGTCGAGACATTGGTTCAACCCATTGGTTGTTCCAGGCGTCGCCCATATCATTGGTTGTCCATCCATGTGCAGCAGATTCAGAAGAATTGCACGTTATGGGTGTGACATCATCGAGTTGATCCGTAGGGACCACACGTTCGATGTTGTCATTAGGCATACCATATAAGGCCCAAAAAGGACGATCGCAATCAATCGAGATTGATTGTTCCCATGAATTGTCATCGATCCAGGTTCCATCAGCAGATGGATCAACCGATTCGATGTCCAATTTAGGTTTTGTTCGATCGCATTTTCGTAATCGACGTCGTGATGCCAATCATCAATCCACATGTTTCCATCATGTATGTTTAACATGTCGATTTCCGAGGGAGGGGAAATAGAAATGGAAATCTCGTCAGGAGATGATTGTGATGTAAAATGAGGTGACTCACCAATCAAGGGAGTCGGCGGCTTGATAGCAGCTTTCTCATTTCGGATGCGATGCACCAGGGACCGTGTGGTCGGTGCAGTGGAGAAAGAAGGGGATCGAGGGTCATAGGGTTGGGTAATGAAACCCGGAGGAATGGCAATCGCAGGGAATGCGATTGCGGAAGCCGCATTGTAATCAGGAGGCGAGGCCTCGACTGCTGCGGCTTTTCCTTTTCCCTTGCCCTTGGCACGAGTTCTCTTTCGCTTCTTATCACCATCAGGTTTAGCTCCATATGGAGCCTGCTGGCCTTGCGGCCATTGCTGCTGTTGCCCTTGAGGGCGTTGCTGCTGCTGACCTTGCGCTGCTGCTGCTGATATTGCCCGGAGGGTCCAGGCGCAGCGTTTTGCCATCGCGGAGCCTGTCCGGATGGCTTAAACCTGGCGGCGGCGATATTCTGAGGATTTCGCCAGGCCGCAGTGATAGTAGCCCTCGTTCTCAATAGTGAGATCAGCCACTTTTTTGGCTGCTGCGAGGATTATCCCAATCGTAGATTCCATACGATTTGGGAGAGCGGAAAGAAGCATCATGGTCTGGAGCGACTCATGGAGAGTGCTCCAGTGGCAGTGATCTGTGAGCAGATCGCGGTGAACTCAGCGATCTGCCCAGATGGATCCTGGGTGTCTTGAACTTTAAAGTTCAAGAGGGCCTGAAGCCTTTCGTAAACGAAGGTTGGCCCTCGGACTCCGTAATTCAACTTTAATTTGCCCCAGAGATCTCTAGGGCTGTTGAAATCCTCCCGGAGCATATGATCCGGGAGAGTTGACTCTATTATTGCAGTTGCCTGCAATTTAAGGGTTTCCTGATTGCATGCTCCTTTGCCGCTTCATCGGCATTGGTAGGCATGGTGGGAAGTGGCTGAGATCCGCCACTAAGATCCCATGCAGTCAGGGTGGAGTCCTTATGATTCATAAGGATCAATGCAGTCTTGACCCGGCGAGCCCAGGTATCATAATTCCCAGCCCGGTGAGCCTGGGGAGAGCATTGGTGTTTGTACCAGTGTTTGCCCTGCAACCCAGATCGGTCAGTTAATCTCTGATCTAGGGTACGACATGCTATTCTAAGGTTATTTATAGGTTTATCTTAGATAGCGTTCCATCTCTCAGGTAGTCCACGTTTTACCGTTTATCCGCTAAGTGAGCATGATGTCAGCGGGCCGTATGCAAGGTGTAAAACGCCCTGTTGCTATCATGCAAGCCGGTGGTTTTACCACCGAAGATAGCCAGTCAGCTGTTCCAGTGACGACCGGCAGACACTTTCTCTGAGATAGAGAACAACTGGAGCGAGCTCGACAGTTTTGTACGCTTTATCCAAAAGCGGTTGGATCTGGAGACCGAAGGTCGTCGACAGATGCACTAACCGGGGCCCATAACCTGTTGCGAAGTAGCGAGTATAGCGAGTAGCATTAACAGACTTACATTGGAGATAGTCTGTTGAATAGCGAAGCGGTTGAGAGAGTAAGAGTTTTAGCTGGTTAGGCTTAGAGAGTGAGAGCGATTGGAAACTTAATATTATCGGTAGACTACAGTGTCTTTATATACTACAACAATATAGGGTTAAGGGTATAGCTAAAAGACCTCATGAAATCATAGTGCCCTGCAGGCGTAGTCTATGAGAGGATAATGCATGGAAGCACAGTAATAATGTGTATAATGCATGTATTTGAAACAGGAGTCATTCATACATCATACCGAGTGTAAGACTCGAGGTATTCATTTCAACACTCCTCCTTGAGTGGACTCACTGTTGCTTTAGATTAAGCATAGAGCAGAAAAGAGAGAATTTCACTTTTTCTAGATTTTTGGTTAAAACATCAGCAGGATTTTTGGATCCATCAATCCAATCAAGATTGACTTGCTTTTGTTCTAGGAGCTCTCGGATATAATGGAAGCGAATGTCGATGTGCTTCGATCGTTTCTCCTGAACTTCAGAAGTCGACCAGAATAGACTACCTATATTGTCTCCATAGAGCATTGGAGTTTGTATCTCAAAACCAATCTCGGTCAGAAGTTGGGAGACCCAAACTAATTGTCGCGAGCAATCAGAGATAGCCATATATTCGGCTTCTGTCGATGAAAGTGCAACTGTTTTTTGTTTATGACTTAGCCAGGAAATAGTTCCATTAGCGATTGTAACAAAATCGCCGGTGATAGATTTCTGGTCTTCTGAATCAGAAGCCCAATCCGAATCGGAATAGGCTATGACACCTTGATTCAAGTTACCATTAAACTCAAGAACCATCTTTTTAGTGCCATTAAGGTACCGAAGAAGATGCATGCCGGCAGTATAGTGCTCTTTGTTTGGAGTCACCATGTGTTGTGATAATTTTACAACGGCAAATGCAATATCTAGTCATGATCCGATCATGAGGTACATCAATGATGCAACCAACTGTTGGTACTTTGTTCTGAATCCGTTGTTTGGTACTTTATTGGAAGTTTTAAACACATATCCTTTTGGTAACGGTGTTTCTTCAGATCCAGATTTGATACTGAATCGATCAAGGACCTTTTGAAGGTACTTCTGCTGATGCAAGAAGATTTTCTTGTTCTGATGATCTTGAGATATTTGCATACCGAGAAATTCTGTCATAACACCTTGATCACGACATTCCCATTTAGTTGAGAACTTTAGCTTCAACTCTTTGAGGAGCTGGGAGTTTTGCTTTCCCATGAAAGCTACATCATCAACATAGACAAGTGCAATGACAAGTTCACATGTCTTCGGATGACGGTAATAATATACACCTGCATCGGATTTACATCGGACAAAACTGATCTCAGTCATGCTGGCAGTTAATTGTTTCTACCAACTTAACCCAGCTTGCTTAAGGCCGTACAATGCTCAGTATAATCTCCAGACCTTATTTTCTTTGCCGGTGGCTGTTACAGTGACCCCGGCCCGGTCCTAAGCTGGGGCATTACGTCGATAGAAATACTCAGAGTTCTAAAGCGTAACAAAGGAGACCTCCTCGATGAATCGAGAAGAGTAACTCAAATGCGCCGTTTATAGTACTAAGAGCTTGAGAGCGGTTTATAGAGTTTAGCAATTAAGTCTAACGGTTCAAGCGTTATAGTAGAGTAAGACTTTGTATTCAAGTCTCCACCTAACCAAGTAGAAACGTTGTTTCTACATGGTAAAGTTGAGCACTTATATATGTTTTACAAGTACTCTATATATAACTACGATCAAACTTCTTAAGGTACCGACTTGACTCGGGAACGACTCGGGAACTATAAAGAAGTTTCGTAATACTAAAATAGAAAGGAAGAACTTCTTCGGAACAAATGATCATTAATTATAGAAGGCTAATAAGTAAAGTAATCCGGATCATTAAAGCGGATCAATAAGAGATATAAAACAATCACAATCAGAGACGCAAAATATAAGTACAATAAAAGGTAAACATAATTGTAGTTACAAATGTAGTAATTACTATGAGAAATATAACCGTAAATGTCACGGTTCATAACACTATCCCTTTCCTAAGATAGTTTACCAGAACTATCTAAATGTCAGGATGTCCTTCACCGCTCATGTTGTATTCCGCAACATCGTCGTAAGTATATTCGTCGCCTGCGTCATTAAGGTTCTGGCGACGGGGATCGTTGGTGTTGAGGGTGTTTAAAAGACGGAAGGTTACTGGAAGCTGTTCTTCCAGAGTGACGATAGGAGAGGGATGGATAGCGCAAGGTTTCCGTACTTGCTGTTGTTGTTGTATTTCGACCTAGGTTTGGGTTAGGTCGATAGAGTGGTCGATAGGTTGGTCCAAGTTTGGTGGTGGTAATTGGACGGGAAGTTGAAGTGGTGTGGAGGTATGGAGGGTGCTGGTTGGTACACCGGACTGTTTGGACTGTAGTTTGCTAGACTGTAGTATGAGGGGGTGTATGGTGGCGTAGGAAGTTGGCGTTCTGGCAGTATAGGAGTATGGACTGGACTCTGAGGCTGTGACTGCGGTTGGGTTAATAAGGGTGTCAACGTATGCCAGGGCATTTGGGGAAAGTTCCCTGCGTGCAATTCCCGCATAAGGATTTCGGGAACAAAATTTGGCAAAGTGTCCAGGTGCCTTGGTGTCGCAGTAATGGCAGTAATATAGCGAGCATTCCGTCTGGATATGACCCATTCCGCTACATAGTTTGCAGGGTGCACGTCCACGTCGATACGAGGGAGCAACTCCTGGTGTGCGAGTAACCGGATGATGGTTCGACGGATTTGGAGGAGGCGGTACTCCTGGGTGTGGTATAACCAATTCATGAAATTGCTGTGGTTGTATAGAAGATGGGGGAGTTGTGATACTGTCAGATTGGGGGGTGCTTCCAGAAGACGATTCATGTCCGTCTGTAGATGATTTACCGATGTCCGAATCTTTGTGAAGTGGGTAGCATTGATGTCTCTGACTCTCCTGAAGATCTCATTACCATGGGGAGACCTCGGGAGATGGCGTGCCAGACGAGTGAGGCGGGCGTCCATTTCCTCCATTGCTTGAAGGTATGAACGTCTTGCAGAAGTAAGCTCATCAATGTGAGCCCCGATGTCGTGCACGATTTCAAAGAGTCGAGGAACGCGGCCGTGACCGGACAGAAAGTTTGAGGCTGTTCGTTCATGTAGAAATGCATGTCGAACGGTGGCATTCTTGTCAATGGATGTCTCTTCTTGACAAGGAGAATTGCGTGGCGGTTGTGGGGGAGAAGGGGATGGAGATGTTGGTTTCGAATCAGAATTACTGGTTTGGTTCTTCTGATTAGTGGCATTGAGAGGAGAGGACGATGAGAGAGTAGTTGCGAGGACTTGTTGGATGGCTTGTATGTTGCTCATGAAGCTGGGGAGTTAACTGAGTTTCTTCAAGGCTTTATACTCTCCAAGTATCTCGCTCGAATTTGTAAGATCTTCTTCAGATTCCCATGAGTCCTCTGACGGTCCATATCCTTGCCATCTGACAAGATATTCCAATCTTGTTGCGAGTCTTCCATTTCCAAGCGTTTCTTCCTTGCTCTATGGTTTAGGATCGCTTCGACTTCATACTCTTCTTCTCCTGACACTAAGGTCGGAGGCGGTTGTGGATTATGCTTTCCATAGACGTCATTCTCTACTACGGGTGTGAGCAGAGATGCATGGAATTTACTATGTATCTTCCATCGTTTCGGAAGTTCTAACTCATATGTGGTAGGAGAAGTTCTTCTAATTATCTTGAAGGGTCCTTCTCTTCTTTGACTGAGCTTCTTTGATGCGTACGGCACGGGCAAGTTTCGGTTATCTAGCCAAACTCTATCTCCAACCTTTAATGCATTCCAGGGTCGGTTACTTCGGCTAGCCATCTTTAAGCGTGCTTGTTCATGTGCTTCAATTGCTGCTTCTCTCGCTTGTTCTAAGAATAATGTCTTCTCTTCGATAGAAGGTACATTTGATTCTTCTTTGTTAATGAACGCTTTAGGATTGTATCCTAATATGAGTTCTGAAGGTGAGTGTTGTCTTCCTGCATGTGGTTTAGTATTGTGAACGAATTCAATCATAGGAAGTGCTCTTCTCCATGTATTAGGATTTCTTGAAGTGTAGACTGCAAGATAGAATTCTATTTCTTGATTGTATCGTTCTGTAGTTCCATCAGTTTGTGGATGATAAGCTGTTGAAAATGCGGGCTTGATGTTAAGCTTTTCATAAAGTCTTTGCATAGATTTGGCTGCAAATCGAGGGTCTCGATCTGAAATGATCTTTTGAGGTGTTCCATATTTAGAGAATACCTTATCGATTAGCATTTCGGCTATATCATCAGCTGTTGCTGTCTTCTTTGTAGGGGTTAGAATTATCCCTTTCGTAAGTCCATGGTCCACTATGGACAATATTGCATCATAGCCATCACTAGGGGGTAGATCTGTGATAAGATCCATAGATATTTGTGTAAATGGCTTCGTTACTTGAGGTCCTTTGATCGGTTGCATCGGAGGTTTGAGTGGATGTCTGTTAATTTTATACTGTTGACATATGGGGCATCCTTTGACGTAGTTCTGGACATAAGTGTTCATTCCTGGCCAGTATACTTCCTTCGTTAATTTTCGAAGCGTTTCGGCTATTCCAGGGTGTCCAGCTGATTCATGATCATGAACTCGGGTTAAGAGTTCTTTCTTGATGTCCGAGTCATCCGGAATCACAAGTCTTCCTTGATAAGTATAGATGTCTTCTTCACGAGTAAACTGCCTGATTGTTGATGGTCTCTTTTCTTTGATCTTCTCTTCTATTTCTTCGGTTAAGAAATTGATAAACTTTGTAGAAGGTAGAGCAATTAAGTTCTCATTGTCTACTCCTTCTGGAGTTAGATCTGGCCGTCTACTCAGGGCATCGGCTAGGACATTCTTATTTCCAGGAAGATGTTTGATGACATAATTGAATCTGGTCATATATAACATCCATCTCGCTTGTCTTCGGTTTAATTGTTGGGGTTCCTTCCATCGGGTAAGGTTCTCGTGATCCGACCAAATTAGTAGTGGCTCAGGTGATCCTTCGACATAATGTCTCCATTCTTTCAATGCTCTGATGATAAGAATTCCTGATCCGAAACATGATAGTTCCTTTCGGCTGGATTGAGAGCTTTTGAATAATAAGCAACTGGATGCTTATCTCCATTCGAGTCTCTTTGTAGTAAGACTGCTCCAGTGGCAAATGCGGAGGCATCACATTCTATTTCAAATGGTTTGGTTTGATCTACCATTTGTAGTACTGGTCGTTTTAGGAATTGTTGTTTTAGGGTTTCAAATGCTTTCTGTGCATTTGGATTCCATTCGAATTTCTTCGTTCCTCATAAGAGAGTTTAACGGTTGGGCGATTGCATAGTGTGAATGAACTTTCATAAGAGTTGCAGAATCCAATGAATTGTCGAACATTCTGACCGTTTGCAGTACAGGCCAGTCTTCGATTCCTTTTAGTTTAATTGGATCCATTTCGATAGAATCTGGAGTGATAATAACTCCAAGGTATTCTAGTCGTTGCGTCTTCAAATTCGCATTTCTCTGTCTTGAGTAGAGATGATGATCTTCTCTAGTATTTGTAGAACTTGCTTGGTAAGTTCATCAATTGTTTTTTTTTTTATGGATTAAGATATCGTCCATATAGATAATGACTCCTCCATTATCAATTAATTCTTTGAAAATGTCGTCCATCATTGATTGAAATGTGGCTGGCGAGTTTGTCATTCCAAAGAACATGACGTAGGCTCATATAATCCATTAGGTGTTCTGAATGCAGCTTTCCATTCATCTCCTTCATGAATTCTGACGTTGTTATAGCCTAGTCTGACATCTAGCTTTGTAAACCATTTCGAATCCTTTAGTTTATCCATGATTCGAGCAATGTTGGAATAGGTGAGCATTCTTAATCGTGTTTGATTATAGATAGCGATAATCTTGACAAGGGCGTAAATCTCCTCCTTTCTTTCCTACAAGAAGAAAAGATGATGCCATGGGTGATTTAGATTGTCGTATGTATCCCTTTCGTAGGTTTTCAGCTATGAACTGTCTAGTTCTTTTCGTTCTATAGGCGTCAGATTGTAAACTGGCATTTCTCTGGTTTTGAAGTCAGTTTGAACTTCAATTTTTTTGATCCCAAGGGCTCTTGGTGGTAGTTTCCTGATTCTACTTTGTTGAATACTTTAAGAAACTTGTGAAACTTTTCGGAACTGCTTTAACAGGATCAGATTCCATTTTCTTCTTTCAGCTTTGTTGAATAGTTGTTGCGAAGTATTGCTTTTGGAATTGATTCTATAAAGATGTTGTTGATTATAGTTGACTTGAAT
>JAHTMV010000058.1:486986-502576 GCA_022315185.1 Agaricus sinodeliciosus | reverse complement strand
ACACCATCTCGCTGTTCTGTTTTCTTTCGATCTGTTCCTGTATTCGGTCCAGGCTTGTTTTCCTCTTGTTTAATGTATAGCTTCTTGCTCGACAGTCTCTAAACCAGTGTCCTTTCTTGTGACAAAAGAAGCATTCTCCTCTTTTAAGAGCTGCTCGTTGGTCATCTGTGAGGATATTGTTAATAAATTCCTGGACTGCCTGTTTGGGTGTTTTTCGTTGTCTGATGAAGTTAACTTCTCTCATCTTCATCTTCGGAATCAGAATCGTCTGATTCTGATTCTTGATTCTTCGGAATCATCATCTTGTCCGAGTTGATTGAGTTGGTAGTAGATTCGGTCAACATCCATGTCCCACTCGCTTCTTGCGGGTTTATGTTGGACTGGTTCACTGTAGATGTTAGTATATCTTGGGATACTCTTTGGTTATTCCTTTGAGATCGGTTGTATTTTTCTTGTGTTGTTTGTGTGATCTGAAGGATTGGCAAAATTACCTGCTGCTTTTTCGTTGTTCCAGAACGATTCTGTAGGCATTTCTGGCGGCGTCTTTCCACTCTTGTAGTGTTTTTGGAGTGAATCTAATTGCTTCAATTCGGATGTCTTTGTCGAGTCCTTCTGCGAAGTATGCTCTGAGTGCAGTGCTATCTGGTAATCCTGCTTGTGAGGATAAGACTGAGAATCCACTGATATAGTGTTCAATGTATTCGTTATTTTGTCTATAGCGTCGTAGTTGTTGTTCTGCTTCATATCCTTGTTGGGCTGGTGCAAACCTGTTCAAGAGAATTCTTGAAGTCTGCCCAGCTTGGATAAATTGGGTGCGTGGCAAGGAAATCTGATTTCCAATTGGATGCGGCTCCTTCAAGTAATCCAAGGGGATAGTTGATTTTGGAATTTTCGGTTGTAATTCCATAACTGTTGAAATAGAGTTCGAGGGATACCATCCATGGTCTATATTGTCTAGGATCTCCATATACCTGTTTGGTTCGGGTTATTGATTGTTGGGAATTTGTGGTGGTTGTGCCATAGCTCCTGCTTGACTTCCTCCTGGACTTCTCTGGTGGGATGTGGTGGGTAGGCGTTCTTGGAGGCGTCGGTTGAGGGTTTGTGGAAGGCTTGAGTGTGAATTTCCTGTCAGACTTCTGTCACTTTTCGTTTCCTCCTTTGGACTTTTGTGTCTGTTTACTAGTCCTGGATTTCCGTTTCCAGAATCCGGATTTCCTTTCCAACTGTTGTTTCTGGGCCAGTCAAAACTGGTTGCGAAGGTTCTTGATCTTTTCCTTTTTCTTGATGATCTGATTTTGCAGATTGTGTAGCAGATCGGAGGTTTCTGATTGCTTCTGCTGTGAGTCTGTTTGTTCTATCACTTTCGTCTTGACTGCTTGTTCTGATTGGTGGGAGATTTGCTCTAGATCTTTCTGCGATAAATTTCTGTGTTTGGTGTTCAAGATATTCAGCTGCAACTCGTTGTTGCTCGTTATCTTCGAAGTAGTAGCTTCTTCCTGCTTTGGTATCGGTATAGTACCACTTCTTGGTCTTGTCTTCCTTGGTAGCGGTTCGCTTGAATAGGTTGCTAAAGAATGTCTCCGTTTTGGCAGTGTTCGTTCAATACCAGACCAAATTTCTGGTATTGTTTTGAATGGTAAATTTTGTTGTGTACAAAACTCACAAGTACAATTCTGTAAATCCGTGGTTAGTGTTCCTTCAATTGGACTCACTTTACCTAGTCTTTCAAGACTCTTCAAGTACAGACCCTTGGTGGTCAAGTTTAAAGTCTTTACTGACTTCGAGTACAGACCCTCTATTGGTCGAGTGTTTAAAGTCTTCACTGACTGCGAGTACAGACCCTCTGATTGGTCAAGTTTTAAAGTCTTTACTGACTTCGATTGTTATAGGCAATCGTGTAACTAGTCCACCAGTTACCAGTGTCGGTTGATCCTTTTCCGTTGACAAACAACTAGTAGTTTTAAGACAGTCTAGTGTTTATCCGCGGTAACCCAAGTTCAACTTTATTATGTGCACTCGATGGGTATCTCGGCGACGAAATACTCTGTCCTGATCACGGAAGAGGAACGTTTCTACTTAATGTTACAGTGACCCCGGCCCGGTCCTAAGCTGGGGCGTTACGTCGATAGAAATACTCAGAGTTCTAAAGCGTAACAAAGGAGACCTCCTCGATGAATCCAAGAAGAGTAACTCAAAATGCGCCGTTTATAGTACTTAAGAGCTTGAGAGGCGGTATAGAGTTTAGCAATTAAGTCTAACGGTTCAAGCGTTATAGTAGAGTAAGACTTTGTATTCAAGTCTCCACCTAACCAAGTAGAAACGTTGTTTCTACATGGTAAAGTTGAGCGACTTATATATGTTTTACAAGTACTCTATATATAACTACGATCAAACTTCTTAAGGTACCGAGACTTGACTCGGAACGACTCGGGAACTATAAAGAAGTTTTCGTAATACTAAAATAGAAAGGAAGAACTTCTTCGGAACAAATGATCATTAATTATAGAAGGCTAAATAAGTAAAGTAATCCGGATCATTAAAGCGGATCAATAAGAGATATAAAACAATCACAATCAGAGACGCAAAATATAAGTACAATAAAAGGTAAACATAATTGTAGTTACAAATGTAGTAATTACTATGAGAAATATAACCGTAAATGTCACGGTTCATAACAGTGGCTGTGAATCCTTCGGGTTGTGTCATATAGATTTCTTCATCCAGTTTGCCGTATAAATAGGCAGTTTTTATGTCAACACTAAACATATCCCAGTCTTCAAGGGCAGCAATGCCTAGAAGGAGACGGGCAGTTTCATAGCGGACTACTGGGGAGAAAAGCTCATTATAGTTGATTCCTTCAATTTGAGAGAATCCTTTTGCGACTAGTCAAGCGTGAAGGCAGCCATCACTTTTCTCATTAAAGACCCATCTATTTTTAATAGTTCTTTGACCTTTCAGACTACTAATTCATAGACACCACGTTCTGTTAAAGCTTCTGATTCCTCCAAACAAGCATCGATCTATTTCTTCCGCGTTGCTGCAGTAGTTGTGTTAAGTTCTTAAATTGGACCGGCATTTGATCGGTTTGCAAGTTCGAAAAGAAAGTTATTTAGCCTTACTCCTCCTTCTCTGATTAGAACTTGAACTTCATCCAAGTAGCTTCTCCAGGGACTGGAGCATCACCAAATTGGGATGGAATCGAGAGCCATTTCTTGTTTGTATTTCTCAACTTGTCGACTAGCTTCTTCATAGTGTCTGTGAATTTCTTCGCGACATGCTTTATCAGCTTGTTATTGGTAGGTATACGAGCATTCTGTCTATCAGATCACGGAGGTACTCTTCGCTGGATTCCTTCTTCGAAGTCCGGCAAGAAAAGGTTGTCTCTCATAATCTTTCAGAACTTTTGATGGGTGTTTATCCCTGTATAGATTTATCTGGTCAGTTTGGTACTTTAGTTTCCCATTTAGATCTTCTAACATTATGTTCTGATCCATCAGGCAGAGTTATATCACGCTGTTTTCTCCATGTTGGCTGTTCCTGCCATGGAGGCTGGTTGGATGGGCCATGAGTTGCATTACAAGGAGGTGGTGATGGAGCTCTTTGTTGCCATGATGGCAGCATTTGCTGTGGCGGCATTGGTAGACATGGCGGTACTGCTGGTGGAGCTTTATTAATAGGTGGTTGATCTGTAGAGGGACCATTAAGAGAATTGGAGTCGAGATTAAAATTGACTTCTCCTCCATTTCTGGAGTTCTCTGATTCCAAGGAATTACTTTGACTTGGAGTATTACTCAATCTTCTTTCGAGGTTACCTGGTTTCGATTTATCACATTTCGGGAAGAAAGCTTCATCGAAAATGGCTGTGGGAGAAATAAATACTACATTTCCATTTTGGTTGTCTATAAATTGATAATTTGGGCCTTGGTATCCCAAAAATCATAAGCTCAGATCACGAGGAGGCTTGTTTGTACATATCTCTTTTGGGAGATAAATGTAGGCACCACAGCCAAACACTCGGATCTTTGTCAGGTCCAGTTTGGTTCCATAGAATAATTCATATGGAGTCTTCCACTTCAGTCATGCAAAGGTGTGCAGTTGTAATATAGACTGCATATATCATAGAGAATCCCCACCATGAGTTGGGAGACACGTGTGTTTGCGCATGGCTTGTGATTTCTCATGCAACGTTCTATTGAGTCTTTCAGTGCACCCATTTTGTTGGTGAACATTAGAGGCAGAAAGCTCATGTTTAATGCTGTTGGTAGACAAGTACTCTTGTAGAGTACTATTGGTGTATTCTCCTCCTCGATCAGTGTGCAGTCTCTTGATCTTTTGATCATGGGAGTTAGCGAGCAACTCATGATTTGATTATTTTTTTCAAGGTGCATCACTTTTGTAGGTAATTATTACGGTGAATGCCGTACTGGAATAATGCCTGAGGAACCGGAAAGACGGTCCAGATCACCTATTGATTATGCGATCGAGGAATTTGGGAAATCTGTGATAGAAGAGAAGAAGGACGATGAGATCTCGATCCATTCTGGACAAGACCAAATAAATGACGAAGAAGAATTCAATTATGATGCTGAGAATGAAGGGGATTCATACTCGCAAGTATTACCCTCCACTCACAATCAATTACTAATTCTTTCTTCCAGTGCTGTGATGTCACCAGAGCTTCGAGCCTGGTCTGCTCCAGTTCAAGAAAGGACCGATTCTAAATAGTCCCTCATGTACTGATCCGGATGTAATATATGCGATGGAATTGAGCATCAGGAACACTCTTCTCGATAACATCACGCCTGAATTTAAGTCACTCATTATGAGCATAAGATCAAACTCTGATTCTTATCCGATTAAGTGGATGCTAGATAGCGGCACTTCGGCCCACTTTACTAGCAGTCTCTCAGACTTTTCTACAGTCGATCGAGGCTTCTTTGGAATGGTACAAACTGCCTCTGGCCACTTAAAAATTCAAGGTCGAGGAACAGTAATCATCCAACACTTAGTCATAGATACAAACACAGGAACCGAAGAAGTCCGAAAGACTAAACTTTGGCCTGTATTTTACATAAATGGTATGAACATGCAGCTCATCTCTGTCGGACAACTTTTGCAGTCCAGACTAAGATTAGAAGCCAATGCGAAGCATCTCACCTTTGAGATGAAAATAATCATGCTGTGCTTTCGGGTATCTCAGGACATTTTCCAGTATTTCTGCTGTCCTTACTAGGATAATCAAGGAAATCCCCGAAGCCGGTGCTTATGCAACTGAATGCTGATTATACAACCTGGCATCATCGATTAGGACATTGTCTGATCTCGTGTTGAGTAAATTCTCAAAAGAATCTTTAGGCATTCCACCTATTAGTATTCCACGAGATAAACCAGTTTGTAAAGGATGCGCTGAAGGTAAACTGTGCAAAAATCCTTTCCCACTTCAGAAAGCGTGGAACACAAGTTCTTGAGTTAATCCATTCGGATCTATTCGAACTTCCAGTAATCTCTTATCATCACCATAAATGGGTATTAACCATATTGGATGATTATTCCAGTACGGCATTCACCGTAATATTACCACAAAAGTGATGCACCTGAAAATAATCAAAATCATGATGTTGCTCGCTAACTCCACTGATCAAAAGATCAAGAGACTGCACACTGATCGAGGAGGAGAATACACCAATAGTACTCTACAAGAGTACTTGTCTACCAACGGCATTAAACATGAGCTTCTGCCTAATGTTCACCAACAAAATGGGTGCACTGAAAGACTCAATAGAACGTTGCATGAGAAATCACAAGCCATGCGCAAACACACGTGTCTTCCCAACTCATGGGGGATTCTCTATGATATGCAGTCTATATTTACAACTGCACACCTTTGCAATGACTGAAGTGGAAACTCCATATGAATTATTCTATGGAACCAAACTGGACCTGACAAAGATCCGAGTGTTTGGCTGTGGTGCCTACATTTATCTCCCAAAAGAGATATGTACAAACAAGCTCTCCTCGTGATCTGAGCTTATGATATTTTTGGGATACCAAGGCCCAAATTATCAATTTATAAGACACCAAAATGGAAATGTAGTATTTATTTCTCCCACAGCCATTTTCGATGAAGCTTTCTTCCCGAAATGTGATAAATCGAAACCAGGTAACCTCGAAAGAAGATTGAGTAATACTCCAAGTCAAAGTAATTCCTTGGAATCAGAGAACTCCAGAAATGGAGGAGAAGTCGATTTTAATCTCGACCCAATTCTCTTAATGGTCCCTCTACAGATCAACCACCTATTAATAAAGCTCCACCAGCAGTACCGCATCTACCAATGCCGCCACAGCAATGCTGCCATCATGGCAACAAAGAGCTCCATCACCACCTCCTTGTAATGCAACTCATGGCCCATCCAACCAGCCTCCATGGCAGGAACAGCCAACATGGAGAAAACAGCGTGATATAACTCTGCCTGATGATCAGAACATAATGTTAGAAGATCTAAATGGAAACTAAAGTACCAAACTGACCAGATAACATCTACAGGGATAAACACCCATCAAAAGTTCTGAAAGATTACGAGAGACAACCTTTCTTGCCGGACTTCGAAGAAGGAATCCAGCGAAGAGTACCTCCGTGATCTGATAGACAGAATGCTCGTATACCTACCAATGAACAAGCTGATAAAGCATGTCGCGAAGAAATTCACAGACACTATGAAGAAGCTAGTCGACAAGCTGAGAAATACAAACAAGACATGGCTCTCAACTTCCATCCCAATTTGGTGATGCTCCAGTCCCTGGAGAAGCCACTATGGATGAAGTTCAAGTTCTAATCAGAGAAGGAGGAGTAAGGCTAAATAACTTTCTTTCGAACTTGCAAACCAGATCCAAATGCCGGTCCAATTAAGACTTAACACAACTACCTGCAACGCGGAAGAAAAGATCGATGCTTGTTTGGAGGAATTAGAAGCTTTACAGAAACGTGGTGTTATGAATTAGTAGATCTCCTGAAAGGTCGAAGAACTATTAAAAATAGATGGGTCTTTAATGAGAAAAGCGATGGCTGCCTTCGCGCTCGACTAGTCGCAAAAGGATTCTCTCAAATTGAAGGAATCGACTATAATGAGCTTTTCTCCCAGTAGTCCGCTATGAAACTGCCCGTCTCCTTCTAGGCGTGCCCTTGAAGACTGGGATATGTTTAGTGTTGACATAAAAACTGCCTATTTATATGGCAAACTGGATGAGAAATCTATATGACACAACCCGAAGGATTCACAGCCACCGGCAAAGAAAATAAGGTCTGGAGATTACGAGCATTGTACGGCCTTAAGCAAGCCGGGTTAAGTTGGTGGAAACAATTAACTGCCAGCATGACTGAGATCGGTTTTGTCCGATGTAAATCCGATGCAGGTGTATATTACCGTCACCAAAACGTGAACTTGTCATGCACTTGTCTATGTTGATGATGTAGCTTTCATGGGAAAGAAAAACTCCCAGCTCCTCAAAGAGTTGAAGCTAAAGTTCTCAACCAAATGGGAATGTCGTGATCAAGGTGTTATGACAGAATTTCTCGGTATGCAAATATCTCGAGATCGTCAGAACAAGAAAATCTTCTTGCATCAGCAGAAGTACCTTCAAAAGGTCCTTGATCGATTCGGTATCAAATCCGGATCTGAAGAAACACCGTTACCAAAAGGATACGTGTTCAAAACTTCCGATAAAGTACCAAACAATGGATTCAGAACAAAGTACCAACAGTTGGTCGGATCATTGATGTACCTCATGATCGGATCACGAAGATATTGCATTTGCCGTTGTAAAATTATCACAACACATGGTGACTCCAAAAAAGAGCACTATACTGCCGGCATGCATCTTCTTCGGTACCTTAATGGCACTAAAAAGATGGTTCTTGAGTTTGATGGTAACTCGAATCAAGGTGTCATAGCCTATTCCGATTCGGATTGGGCTTCTGATTCAGAAGACCGGAAATCTATCACCGGCTTTGTTACAATCGCTAATGGAACTATTTCCTGGCTGAGTCGTAAACAAAAAACAGTTGCACTTCATCGAGAAGCCGAATATATGGCTATCTCTGATTGCTCGCGACAATTAGTTTGGGTCTCCCAACTCCTGACCGAGATTGGTTTTGAGATACAAACTCCAATGCTCTATGGAGACAATATGGGCAGTCTATTCTGGTCGACTTCTGAAGTTCAGGAGAAACGATCGAAGCACATCGACATTCGCTTCCATTATATCCGAGAGCTCCTAGAACAAAAGCAAATCAATCTTGATTGGATTGATGGATCCAAAAATCCTGCTGACGTTTTAACCAAAAATCTAGAAAAAGTGAAATTCTCTCTTTTCCGCTCTATGCTTAATCTAAAGCAACAGTGAGTCCACTCAAGGAGGAGTGTTGAAATGAATACCTCGAGTCTTACACTCGGTATGATGTATGAATGACTCCTGTTTCAAATACATGCATTATACACATTATGACTGTGCTTCCATGCATTATACACATGTAGACTACGCCCGCAGGGCACTATGATTTCATGAGTTGTTTTAGCTATACCCTAAACCCTATCCTGTAGCAGTATATAAGAACTCTGTAGTCTACCGATAATATTAAGTTTCCAAGTCTCTATCCTTCTCACTCTCAGCCTAACCAGCTATTCTCTATTCGCACCACTATCTACTCGCTTAAAGCTTACCCACTTGCAGTTCAAGATATACAATGTAAGTCTTCCCATACTGCGCTACTGCTTATAGCAGCATTTTGTTCAACACAAACTGGTGATCCCTCTGAGTCACACTTAGAGAATCGAGCAACCAGCAGGATCAAAACAAAAGCCAGATGTTGAACGGAACTCCTAACAAGGAACCCAGAGCAGATCTATACAATGCAGTATAGTGTGGAGACTTACATAATCAGTAACTATAACAGATAGCAGTTGATAATAGAGGTGGCTGGTAGAGAGCTTAGTAGAAGTGAAAGACAGTAGAAACTCAAATGATTATAATGATAGAATACATGGAGTATATATACTAATAATAATGGTCCGTGCAAGGGAATAGAAAGAACATATGACTAGCTATGCATCAGACAGAAATATCAACAACTTGTTGGATTGTTGATGTATCTTATGATTGGATCTAGACCTGACATCGCTTATGCAGTTGTCAAACTCTCTCAACAAATGGTCAAACCAACAAAAGAACATTACTCTGCTGGTATACATTTGCTTCGTTATCTTAATGGATCATGTTACGACCTTAATCTTATAAAGACTCAGGTTGCAGACAAGTGACAAAGACTTGAGGGCAATAAGAGAGAAGAGTAAGGGAAGGATACGATTGGTAAAGCGTAAGGAATACAGCAGTACCTACAGGGTTTATATACGTAGAGACAACTACCCAAGGTAATTAAGTATAGAACAGGACTGAGTCATAATACTCGGGGTAGTGGAGTAAGTGGAGCAAGAACGTATGGACATGGAGTAAAGCATATGGGAGTGGAGTAACAGTGAGACAAAAGATACTAGAAAGGAAAGATGAAAGAAAAGTATAACGGACAGGCCTGAGAATGTGGAGTGACCATGAGATGAAAGATACTAGAAAGGAAAGGTGAAAGAAAAGTATAACGGGCAGGCGTGAGAATGCAGAAAAACAAAAGAGCCGGAGCAGGTGACCATAACCGGTGAAACCATAACAATATCCTCCGTTTAGACTTCGTGACCACACGAAGTATCCTAATCTGTGAAGTTAATCTCCATTTTTGCAGGTCAAACCTCGTATCCCAACTTGAAGAGGTTTCTCTCTGCCAACTTCTTGACTTCAGGAAACTTCCACTTGTGCGCAAGGTTTAGGATGTTAACCCATTCTTCGAATACGAGACTCGAATAGTCATCATATTTGGTGTTGTAGAAGATGAAGAGGAATATTTGGAATTCTGTGGCATTGGCGTCTTCAATGTAAGTGGGGTCTGCGGTGTTGAAGTTTCTGATGAACGTGTGATGGGGATCATCGTATCCAGTTAATTTTCTTCGCCAATAAATGGATTCTCTGGTGAGGAAGTATGAATGGATCCAGAAGCGCATTCCGTCTTTGGTTTGGACACATAAATCTGCTCCTCGAATTCTGACCAAAGCAGGTGTTTCATTGGTAGTGGATTGGAAAGGTGGAATAAAAGTCGAGATGTCGGACATTTGAAGGTGATTTGGATGCGATGTTCTGGAGGAAAGAGATTGACGATTGTTGTATACCGATTGGAGTGCTTTCGCTGGGTTTTATATCCTACGACCATGTTTTCTCGTACTCGTCTAGGACGTCCTTGGCATTCTCTAAGGCTGATTTTGGTAACCATGTGTCTTCTTCATTTCTGTAACCTTTCCAATGTACCAAATACTGGGTTCCTCTTCCTCGCTTCCTATGTCCTCAGATCTCTTCGATTTCATACTCTTCTTCTTCATTTATGATATCAGGTGGCGGCGGGGTAGGGTGGTGTTGGCTGTCAAACTCGGGTTCATGACATCGTGTGAGCAATGAGACATGGAATACGTTGTGGATTGCCCAGGACTCAGGTAAGTGAAGCTTGTATGACCGATCTCCGACAGCTTCGACGATCTCGAAAGGTCCATAGCGTTTGTTGTCAAGTTTTCGTGATGGTCGGTTGGAATGAATGTTAACCGCTTCTAGCCAGACTTTTTCTCCAAGTGAGAACGTTTTAGAGACAATTCCGTGGTTCCCTCGGTTTCGTATGAGGTCATTGTTCTCTTCCATTGCCGCCTTAGCTTCTTCTCAGACTTTCTCTAACTCCGATGAGAAATCCGCTGCCGCTGGGTTGAATGTAGGTAAACTGTGATTCCCTTTCCATGGATGGAATCCGTAATTCAAAAGGAACGGTGTGTTCCTCGTGGCCGAGTGGATTTTATCATTGTAATGGAACTCTGCCATAGGTAACCATTTTGTCCAATCGTTCTGTCGATAGCTGATAAAATTCCGCAAGTACATTTCGACTTCTTGGTTGATGCGTTCCGTCTGTCCATCTGTCTGAGGATGATACGCCGTTGATAGGTTCCTTTCTATCCCCAATGATGTGCATAGCTCAGATGCGAACTGCGGTCCTCTGTCACTGATGATTCTTCAGGGAATTCCGTGGAGCCTCCAAACCTCCGATTTGTATAGGTGCGCTAATTCGATTGACGTGAGAGTCATAGTGGTGGGAACAAGGTAGATCATCTTTGAGAACTGGTCGACGATAACAACAATAGCATCCTTGTCTTCGGACTTAGGCAAAGGTCCGATCATGTCAATAGAGATTTCCTGCCAAGGGCCTTCTGGGATTGGTAATGGGTTCAACATAA
The DNA here is from genome assembly GCA_022315185.1 of Agaricus sinodeliciosus. Lineage (NCBI taxonomy): Eukaryota > Fungi > Basidiomycota > Agaricomycetes > Agaricales > Agaricaceae > Agaricus > Agaricus sinodeliciosus. The sequence continues at coordinate 491,207 of JAHTMV010000058.1, read as the reverse complement.
TTGGTTCAGGTCTGCGAATGATCTTGTTCTTTTGACACATGTCACATCCTCTGACATATCTCCTGATGTCCGTCTTGATCGTGGGCCACCAGAATGTCCGCTTCAACAGTTCTAGCATTCGATGTTGTCCAGGGTGTCCGATGTTGGAGGAATAGTGGTGGTCATATAGGATTTGATCTCGCAAGTTCTTTTCATCCGGCACATAGATCCGTCCTTGTCGGTAAATTATCCCTTCTTTCTCCCACACTTTTTCCGGTTGTTTCGCCAATTCCTGCAGTACCATGGTTTCCCTCCTTTTCGACTTCCTGATAACTTCCAGGATCTGCTGGTCGGCTGATATCTCGAATCGTCGGGATCGTAGAACGGTGGCTTCATATACTGGCGTTTCTACAACTATTCTTCATACAAACTCCTTTCCTTTGAACATTTCCATGTTCCTGTTGTCTCAGCTTGTGTCTGGTTTGACTATGCGGGAGAGGATGTCGGCTTTGGTGTTAGATTTTCCGGGTATGTGTCGTAGTGCGAAATTGTATTCCTGCAGCATAAGGTACCATCTTGCTTGTCGAGCGTTCAGTTTTTGTGGGTCTCTGAAGTGTTTCAAGTTCTCGTGGTCCGTCCAGATTTTGAACTGTTCCTTCGCATCTAACAGGTACTGTCTCCATAATTTCAGCGCCTTGACTATAGCTAGTAACTCCTTGTCATAGATCTCGTAGTTTCGTTCTGCTTCAGTCAACGTTTTGGACATGAATGCAATCGGATGCCATTTTCCTTCCTGTTCCTGTGATAGGACTGCTCCCATTCCATAGTTGATGCATCCACCTCCAGTCTAAACTTTCCATAGTCATTTGGCAATGCCAATACTGGTTCGCTGCATTCCTTCTTGACCTTATACCACCACCTTCCCAATTGGGACTTTGGTGTGGAACAGCGCTCTAAGTAGGAATACAATTGTTTCATAGGGATAACACTTGGAAACTCGCGACCCCTTCATACACAATGTCGAGTCATCGACATGAACCATTCCAACGCAGCATGTCTGTGAGAACACCATCACCAACAGGGAGCACACACTCTGTGTCTTCCAAAATGTCTTCAAAATCTCGCTTTAAAGCAATCTCAACTTCTTTCACTCAAAGTACTCGAAAAGTACTTGGTTTCGAAAGGAAAGGCCTGAAGTCCTCATCAATTGGGCCGATGAAGCGAGTCTTGAGAAGACTAAGATGGTGTGGATAGCATTGACAGTGCACCTACCAACCAGATCACGGAACTCCCCCTTCCCCCTCAGAGTCCACAGGAAATCATTCCTGACTCGGAAGGGTTCCCTTCCCTATCCCTCGACCCCGCTAGTGACGATGAAGGTGACGTTAGCGACGATGAAAACTACGACAGAAAGGCCACACAGCCGCAGCCAAACTCCACGCTGGCCACACGTGGTACATGCACCCCTCCTAACGTCAAGTCCAGCATCCCAGATCTGGACAAGACCCCGACCACTCCACACGTCATGCCAATGACGGAATCGGAATTCTTCGCCCTTAAAGCAAGAACACATGACAGCGATACAACGCTGACCCATTCCAAATAGAAGAGCCATATACGATGACTCAATTTGAAGAACACATCGAACGAGGCAAAGAGGCGACAGTAGCATTGTTGATGAAGAGATGAGAGAAGCTCCCGGCGCTGGTAGATGAGCAGTGGGAGATCTACGAACGAACAAGAAGACGAAGTACGTCAATTGTTCAACGAGTTGGGAACATATACGGTAAGTGTTCTCCTCATATGCTTACTACCCGGAAGTTATTGCCAAATTTGGCAAAAACTTTATAGCAAAGTTCATGTTAATCAGACTGGGCGACAATCCCAGTAGAAGGACGATCAACCATGACCATGGTAAGAGACAAGGTCATGCCGAAGAAGAACGCGAACAAAAACGCGATGGAGTGGATGTCCGAACTGAGCCGGGCACCAAACAAAGACAAGAGCAAGGCGACGACACGGGGGGAAGGTCCGAAGATCGCCTCTCCCATTAAGGTAAGTAAAGTACCAAAACCTTTACCCAAACCAAGCCCCGAGAGCTCCTCAGGCCTCGGTTCCGCGTCGGGCCACACAGGCCAATGCGAAGGGACAGAGAGACACTGTGTCCTCTGGCCATAATAACAAGACGCTAACGGGAGTAACGCTCCGCTTTCCCGGGTCCGGTTCCTGCCGGCAAGATATGGGAAGAGACGCTATTGGGAGTAACGCCCCAAACACCAATGCAGTAACAGCTGCTGGTGTGACACTAGACGCTAGCGGAAGTAACGCCCCGCATAACCCATCTATGAATGGTAAAGGTGCCCAACCCCAGGGTGGTAAAGGGGCGGCACCTATTACAGCAAAACAGGACAAGCGTCCGCCCCCTCCCATCCCTTTCCATTCCTATCCCAACAAAGGTAAGGGAAAGAATTCTTCTCCCCGGGTTTCATATGCCCAAACTGCCAATGCAGGACTGAGTGTCTCACAGACCTCGTCCTCTAAACTCACACCTGACGGTATTCAGGCGTATACGATTCAACATGAACAACTCTTCCCGGAGATGACTTTCCAGAAGGAAGCTAAGGAATGGGCGTCCCATCCAAAACCAAGACACCCAAAAACCGGCAGCCTAAAGGCGAAAGGCGTGATGCTGAAAAAGCCAAACAAGGTATCTCGGGTGGCTTGACCGAAAAGCGCTCAATTTAGATTTTCTGACATCATCCACACGGAAATGTTCAGTGATAGGGTAAAGTGGTGAACGAAAATGACGTTCATCTCACGTATGCGAGATCCCAGATCGTTGTACAACTGGATGCTCCTCAAAAATGTCGTTCATTTCAACTTAAATCGAGTTCCGACACAACCGAATTCGATCGGGTAAAAGAGTGCCTTTTAAAGCGCTCAAAAAGAACGTCCCTGAAGGGAAGACCCGTTCGCACCCCAATCTGTTGCCCATCTTATAATGAAGGCTTCAATTACTATACAAACAAGTATAACCGGCGCCCTAAACATCCTCACTGGTGACCAAGTGATGGAAATGATGGAAGGAGTTGACCAGTTCCGTGGTTTGAATGTGTCAACGACCGTCGGTTGTCAAATCCAAAGGATCCAATGACATCGCAGTCGTATTTGTGGATGTGTGGGATTCTAAGAATGGAATCCGCACCAAGGAAGTTGTGACAAAAGCTTACCACATTGGTGGGAAGTTTATCAGAGTGAGTATGCGAGGCAGAGGGAATTTGTCCCTCAATGCCAGAAATGTTGGGCATGGAGTCACGGCACTAGTAGGTGTCGCATCAACCACCAACGATGTGCGAGATGTGGACAAGGTCACATGACCGAAAACCACGAAGGATTCAGCACATGCTGCGGAGAAATCCGCAAGAAGCAGAATGCTAAATATGTTGCATGCGAGCACAAGCTCAAATGCCTGAACTGCAAGGGTGAACACATGGCTGATTCATCCAAATGTGTCTATAAGAGGCACCAGAATGATCGCACATGGCATGATCGCCGTGCTGCTGCTGACAGAGAAGCAGAGGCCGAAAAGAAGGCCCGCCGCAAGGCAAACATCACACAGGCTTTGGCAATGCCAGAGTCTGAAATTCACGAAATCAACGATTCTCAATGAATTGTACGACCAAAGGACAATTTTTTTTAAATCTCTCCTGATTTTAAGCTTCAATGTTGGGCGTAGTTGGGAAACCACTAATACGACATTGGGGAAGTATGTTAATGACTATGATATATTCTGTTTCAGAAACCGGTGGAAGGGTGCGCAAGCAGCCTTCCACTCGAGACAAGGAAGGGATACGGCTTACGCCCACCTCTAGCGAATCATGGATTCCGCATACTTCGGCATTCAATGCCACGAAGAATGTGTGTGAACCAATCGACGAGCGCCCACGGGTATCACATATACTAACAAGCGCCTCGGAATATTTAACCCAAAAATGCGCACTGACATATCAAGCATCGTGACATATCAATTGTTACGTCTATATCAAACAGGGTGCCCACCTAAAACCGTGGACATCATGAACGTGTACAATGATGGTAGAACACATGATGCCATTGATGCACTTGAAGGACTGGGCGAACGAATCCCTCTAATAGATATATGCGCGGGGGATTTTAATATACATAATCAAACATGGAACGGAATGCTACATCTCATTTTTTTTCGTTTCCTACCCTATTGGA
>JAHTMV010000058.1:455000-460000 GCA_022315185.1 Agaricus sinodeliciosus | reverse complement strand
ACGCCCCATCCCAGGAGACTTATACACGGTCCAGCACGGGCATTACTTCTCTAGATTACAACTCGGACGGCCAAAGACCGCCAGATTTTAAATTTGAGCTTTTCCCGCTTCACTCGCAGTTACTAGGGGAATCCTTGTTAGTTTCTTTTCCTCCGCTTATTGATATGCTTAAGTTCAGCGGGTAGTCCTACCTGATTTGAGGTCAAGCATTCGAGAAATTGTCCTGAGACGATTAGAAGCTGAACATCACAGAAAGCAATCCCCTCGCCAGTGTAGATAAATTATCACACTTGTGGCAGATCGCAGACGGTTCTGCTAATGCATTTCAGAGGAGCTGACCCCAAGCAAGTGGCCAGCAAGCCCCCACAATCCAAGCTCTCCTTTACAACAAAGTATTGGGGAGTTGAGAATATAATGACACTCAAACAGGCATGCTCCTCGGAATACCAAGGAGCGCAAGATGCGTTCAAAGATTCGATGATTCACTGAATTCTGCAATTCACATTACTTATCGCATTTCGCTGCGTTCTTCATCGATGCGAGAGCCAAGAGATCCGTTGCTGAAAGTTGTATAATAATTTTCATAGCATATACAGCCCACGTAAAAACATTCAATGACATTCTACAGAGTATAATGAATAACATAGTCTCTGACAGGAAAAAGATCCATGTTCAAGGTCAAGGACAGCACTGTTTACACACTGCAAGTCCTTATCAGCAAGACTGATAGGCGACCACTTCCCTCAATACCTGAAAAAGACTACAAAAGGTCACAGGTGGATGAAAATGAATCCAGACAGGTGTGCACATGCTCCAAAGAGCCAGCTACAACCCGTCTAGAAAACATAATTCAATAATGATCCTTCCGCAGGTTCACCTACGGAAACCTTGTTACGACTTTTACTTCCTCTAAATGACCAAGTTTGATCAGCTTCTCAGCAATAGCGCCGTTGCCGTTCCCCAAAGCCAATCCGGAGACCTCACTAAGCCATTCAATCGGTAGTAGCGACGGGCGGTGTGTACAAAGGGCAGGACGTAATCAAGCGAGCTGATGACTCACGCTTACTAGGTATTCCTCGTTGAAGAGCAATAATTGCAATGCTCTATCCCAGCACGACAGAGTTTCACAAGATTACCCAGACCTTCCGGCCAAGGTGAAAAACTCGCTGGCTCTGTCAGTGTACGCGCGGTGCGGCCAAACATCTAAGGGCATCACAGACCTGTTATTGCCTCAAACTTCCGTCAGCTAGAAGCTGACAGTCCCTCTTAGAAGCCTGCGACCAGCAAAAGCCGGCCTGGCTATTTAGCAGGTTAAGGTCTCTTCGTTATCGGAATTAACCAGACAAATCACTCCACCAACTAAGAACGGCCATGCACCACCACCCATAAAATCATGAAAGAGCTATCAATCTGTCAATCCTAGTTATGTCTGGACCTGGTGAGTTTCCCCGTGGAGTCAAATTAAGCCGCAGGCTCCACACCTGTGTGGCCCTTCCGTCAATTCCTTTAAGTTTCAGCCTTGCGACCATACTCCCCCAGAACCAAAAACTTTGATTCTCGTAAGGTGCCGAGCGACACATCAAATTTGAGGTCGCCCGATCCCTAGTCGGCATAGTTTACTGTTAAGACACAACGATCTGATCGTTTTCGATCCCTAACCTTCGTCCTTGATTAATGAAACATCCTTGGCAAATGCTTTCCAGTAGTTCTTGAGTCAATCCAAGAATTTCACCTCTAGCGACTCAATACCAATGCCCCCAACTATCCCTATTAATCATTACGCGCGACTCTAGAAACCAACAAAATAGAACCGCACGTCCTATTTATTATTCCATGCTAATGTATCAGGCATAGGCCTGCTTTGAACACTCTAATTTTCTCAAGGTAAAAGTCCTGTGTCCCCGACCAACCAGTGAAGGCCACGCTGCTCACCAAGAGGTAAGACCCACAGAGCAGTACACGCCGTTAAGCGGACCACCCACCAGGCCTGAAGTTCAACTACGGGCTTTTTAACTGCAACAACTTTAATATACGCTATTGGAGCTGGAATTACCGCGCTGCTGGCACCAGACTTGCCCTCCAATTGTTCCTCGTTAAGGGATTTAAATTGTACTCATTCCAATTATAAGACCCGAAAGAGCCCTATATTTGTATTTATTGTCACTACCTCCCCGTGTCGGGATGGGTAATTTGCGCGCCTGCTGCCTTCCTTGATGTGGTAGCCGTTTCTCAGGCTCCCTCTCCGGAATCGAACCCTTATTCCCGTTACCCGTTGAAACCATGGTGGCCTCTATCCTACCATCGAAAGTTGATAGGGCAGATATTTGAATGAAGCATCGCCGGCACAAGGCCATGCGATTCGAGAAGATTATGAATCACCAAGGGAGCGGCGAACCGCGTTGGTTTTATCTAATAAATACACCCCTTCCGGAAGTCGGGGCTTGATTGCATGATTAGCTCTAGAATTACCACAGTTATCCATGTAGCAAGGTATCATCAAATAAACTATAACTGATTTAATGAGCCATTCGCAGTTTCACAGTACAAATTTGTTTATACAGACATGCATGGCTTAATCTTTGAGACAAGCATATGACTACTGGCAGATCAACAGGTAACTACTTTCCGACACTGCACCCAGAAGGTACAGCTTCCCAGTATTCACAGCACAAATGGCTGCTTTCCTGGTCAGGAGTTCGTCAACTTCGAGTTGAATAGACCCAAAAGCACTAGAGAAAGCATTCAAATATAAACACTATTTTACTCGCAGTCACCAGCCAGCAATTGAGCCGAGCCTTGTTCCCAGTCCACAAATTTCGGAACTACTTCTCTCTGTCACAGAAGCAACAGAGATACCCCTCAGAGAAACTACCAAATGGCGCAACTACTCAAACACATGAGCAGCCACAAGCAGCCATGGCGGATTCTCAAATTGCTAATTGCTTACAGGCTTGGCCATCAGCAAGGAGTCCACACCGCTTCACACTTTGCAAGCATCAAAAGATACTTGACTTCAAATACTGGCCTGAAGTGCTCGAAAGCCTTCAGAACTGCCAAGCTTCTCCCGTTCCAAGCCAGTGACAGTCTGCTGGACAGACGTTTCAATAGCTCGGTCAAGGGTCAGCCAGCCAACCCCCAATGAAAGCTGAGGAGCCTACTAGACAAGGCCCGGAAAGGACTAGCTTTCAACTCCCCAATACACTACTATGAATGTACTGACACTATAACCAGCCGCCACTTAAGCTGACTGCCGTTCATGTGTTTTTTTTTTTTTTTTTTTTTTTAAATCAACATTTATGAGCGGTCGCCAACGCGTACCCTGCTCACTGGCCGAAGCCCATTTCATCGCTTAAATAATACATGACTTGCGAACAACAAATGATAGAGTAAAAATAATTGTCATGGGGAGAAATTGAAGAGATCTCGAGAGTAGTCTATATTACACGTAAATGTAAAGGAGAAATATGAGTGCAGTACGCTGACCCCCACCAAGTACATTCAGTAATGCTATGGTGATAGGGAATAGAAAAAGAAAAAGGGGAAAATAACTCCTCATTCAAGAAAATAGCTCGTTTATCAGCAGGTAGGCCTTTGCTTTGTCTAATGTCATTCTGAAGATCTCTTTGACGATATACTTCAGTTTTGTATCTCTCCCAATCCCTGTATTTCCAACGTGGTTGATTCATGTTTGTAAACGTGAATGCAAGTGGGTTATCGCATAGGAATAATACAAGTCCAGTGATTGTTTGAATTCCTCCTTCAAAATGATCACGGCGTCTTACATACCATGAACATTCATTAAGAATGTGATCGCGTGTTTCTGGCGCGTTCTCATGACCAGGACATCTCATTTCTGGATATCGTTTAGGGAAGAATCGTTGCCGATACTCCCCAATAGGTGCATGTTTGGTGGCGGTGCGTGTACTGCTTAAAAGGCGCCATTGCTGGTACCAACCCGTTAATGGAGGAGAGACTGTATCCAGAGTGCCAATCCCGAAGGTCTGCTCGTTACCTCTAAGGTCTCCCCCGGTAGCTTGACAACAACTTAAGCCAAGAAATGGTTTTTACCCCAACTTGACCGACAGTGGAATTTTGTCCTCTCGAGTCAAGAGGGCATTTTCTGCACCCCCGCTACGGCCCAGCATATTTCAGCCTTCCCTTAACTTACAGCCGGTTCATATTGACATAGTCCCGGATCCCCGTATAACTGTAAGTCTCACTGTCTTGCCTGCACGATTACCAGTATGGTTAGCTAGTGCCAATCCCACCATTACTGGTAGGTTCTGCTGTACCTAGCTACTGGAGTTACTGACGTGCCAGACTAACGACCATCCCTGTAAGTGTAACCCTACAAGTAAGGTAGAGGGTGTCCTGTACCAAGAGTGCCAATCCCTACGAACAGGTCTGCTGTTACCTCTTGGCTCGGATTGTTTTTAATTTTCCCAATCCCCTCTTTTACCATCGCCTATCTGTTAACCAGTCCCTTACGGGAATATCGTTTCTGCTACTGGCGATATTTGGCAAGTCACAACTGTGTTAATCTACGGATATCTCACCGCCACGAAGCAGCAGGATAACCTTGCTTACTGGAACCAACCAGCAACTACGCATCCCGAAGGACACTAGACATTAACGGCTTTGATAACCCAGGTTGCCTCTGGGGGCCCGTTCATGTGTTCCCCCCATATGATAGGAAACCCGGTCTGTTTGGTCATGTTGTGTTGCCGCGAGCGATGGGCGTGGAAAAAGGTGTCCACAAATTACTCCTCCCATACAAGTCCGGCATCCGACCTCATATTTCGAGAAAATAATACTGTAGACACCTAGAATACCACTTCCTTAATAGCCTGGTGTAGTATCTCAGCGTAAAGCCTAAACAAACAAGCCCAGGAGCCGGTAAACTTTTCTGCCAAGCCGACAATTGGTTCCACTAGGACAAACCCCAGATAACCCAATAACAAATTCAATATGACTGACTGCCATGAGTGTACCAGCACTAC